>RJWT010002967.1:0-38375 GCA_004365215.1 Cuniculus paca
TAGCATAACAAACTAAAGGTGTTAGTGGGATCCAAAATGCACAATACATATTGGGAAAGTCAAAGGGGAGGAATTATCTAAAAAGGGAAAGAAATGACCACTATTAATCTGTTATCATGATTTGAAATTTAGATTGTATTCATTGTTCTGATTAGTTTCATTTCATTCTGATTTGTTTGATTTTATTATACTTGATGGCGTGGACTGCTATTTTAAAGATAACAAAATATATAATTGCAGCCATCGAGGATGTCCAATTAGCTTGTTTAGAAACCCTGTATGGCTTTCATTGTTTGTTTTGATTGATTCTACTCTATTCTGTGTGGTTTGATTGTAACAGGTCTGAAGGTGTAGGCAACTATTCTGAAGATAACAAATATTATGGTATCCAATGCTGTTTTGCTGATATCTTGAAATTCTGTATTGCTTACATTGTTTTGCTTTGTTTGTTTTGTTATGTTTTGTTTTGTTTCTACTGTTTGAGTTTGTTGTATTTTGTTTGATTTTACTTATCCCTGATGATATGGGCAGGTATACTGCAGATAACAAGAGGCATTATGGTAGCCTTACCTTTTTACCCTGTTTAAAAGTCATGTACCATGTGCATTGCCTTGTTTTGATTGACTTTACTCTGTTTTGTTTTGTTTGGTTGTATTCTTTTCAAAATAAAAAAAAGAAGAAATTAAATGATATCTACAATAAATGAAAATGCAGATACAATATACTGGAGTCTGTGGGAATCAAAGAAAGCAGTCCTAATAGGGAAATTAATAATGGTGAATTCTCGCATCAGGAAAACAGAATGAGTGCAAATAAACAAACTAATGTTACGCCTCAAGTTTCTAGAAAAAGAAGAGCAAGTCAATGTAGTTTTCCTTTTAATTTTTCTCATAGGGTTTTTTTGTTTGTTTGTTTGTTTTTTTACAAAAGGAAAGTTTTTAAATGTTGATAAAGTCCAATTCATTTTTTATTTTCTTTTAAGGACCATGGTTTTGGTGTCATGGCTAAGAATGCTTTACCAAGCTTTAAGTCTTTATGATTTTGTCTTATATTTTGTTTTGGGAGATGTACTTTTTATATTTAATTCATGACTCATTTTGAGTTAATTTGTTTGAGGTATATGTTTAGATTGAGATTCCTTTTCTTTTCTTCATTGTGAATGTCCAGTTATCCTGGTACCATTTGTGGAAAAGATCATGCTTTTTTTATTGAATAGCTTTTGTACTTCTCCAAAAGCAGTAAACTGTCTGTACTTTAGGAATTTATTTCTGGATTCTTCATTCTCCACTGGTCTGTGTGTCTCTTGAGTTTAGAGGTCCCCAAGATCCTTCTTACTTCTACATCAAATGTAAGAGTCCCCAAGAGCACTCTTAGGTTTGTTAAGGACACACAGAACTTTGGAAAGTCACTATACCCATGACAATAATTTATTCAGAAAATCAATCCAGATTAAAATCAGCAGCAGAAAGAAACAGTAGGGTAAGATCCAAAAGATAATGGGGTGTGGAGCTTTGCTCACTGTGGGCCTCCTGCAAAGCAACCATACACGGAGTGCCTCTGTCCCACAGCAACAATGTGTGATAATAGACATAGTACTGCTAGTTGGGAAGCTCATCCAGGCCTTGTGTCCAGAGTTTTAATTGGGGCTTGGTTAAACAAATACAGTTGACTACCTGCATGACTGACCTTAGTTTCAAATCTCTGTAGTGGCCAATCTGATATGAAATGGCCTAAAGCATCACACCGTCAATCATACTGTTAGCATAGACTATTAAGCATGTGCTAAGGGCCCGAGGTACACAAAGACTCTTATTAGGTAGGTCATTCTAGGACTCAAGCTGAGTAGCTGGTGGCCAAGAGAGGTCACTCTATTATTGTACAGGAGCCTATCTTTCCCTCTAGCTTTACTAGTGCTTGTCTCATAAAGTTGGGTGTTCTGACATTAAAAGCATGTAGATTTGCAACCATTATATCTTATTGCTGATTTGACCCTTTGATCACTATATAGTGATCTTTGTTTTTTTTAAAATATAGATAGAACACATATACATATACACCTAGATACATTGATCTTTCAAAAGATAAACAAAATTTAGTAGTTTGAAAACAATGTTTATAAATATCAAATTTTCTAACACTTTATAATAAAATTTTGATGTGAAAAATTCTATTCACTAAATACTGAGCAATAAAATAGTTTACTATTAAAATAGTTTACTATTTAAATATTTTTCAGACAGAGTTTAAACATAGGAAACACTCCTTGTACTGATAAACATATATTAGAAGTTTCAAAAATCCATGTCTTTTACATTTTCCAGAAAGTATCAAAGAAAATAAGTAGACACAATTTATGAAATATTAAGGAATGCTATAAAATGTGATTTAATTTAAATAATTTGTAAAACAAACATGCATTACTATGACATACATACACAAATACATATGTGCATGCATATTTGTGTGCGTGGATATAAATAATGATATACACAGTGCTTAGACTTTGAGAAATAACTTGATATTTTGTACATTTACTTATGTATATCTGCATACATCAAAACATACAATATTTTTCCAAATATTTTTATACAATTTTTGACACGGTTTCAAAGAAATCACACTGATACCTTAAAGAATATAAGAATTAAATTTTCCTTAGACTAATTCTACTGTATTTCATCCTACAACCAGTTTTCTTGCTCACTAGTAAATTTGTGACTAAACAAGTGGTCTTTGTTTTTTACAGTTTTTGTTGTAGAGTCTCTTTTGTTAGGTGTAAATACCTCCATGTGTCTTTACTGATAAGGCGAATTTCTTATAAATAGTATATGGTTAGGTCATTTTTTAAAAGATCTATTAAAGCAGTCTGTGTCTTCTCACTGAAGAATAAAGATTATTTACAATCAAAGTTATTGAAAGTTACAGACTTTTCTTGCCATTTTCTTTATTTTTTTCTAGTTGTTTTCCTCTCTTGTTCATCTTATGGTTTTATGCTTACTGCATTAATAACAGTAGTTCTTTTCTGTTTCTCATTTATGTATCTGCTTTTATAGAAGAATTCGCACTTTCGCATGCTTCCGTGATGAAAGTTATCTTTCATTCACATCTAAATGTAGAACTTCCTTAAAAATCTTTTGGAAGGCTGGTATAGTTGTCATTAAATCCCTCAATTTTTGTCTGTCTTAGGATCTCTTATTTTTCCTTCATTTCTGAAAGACAACCTTTTTGGCTGTATTAATCTTGGTTAATAGTTATTTTCTTTCAAGATGTGAAATATGTCATTCCATTCCCTCCTGGGCTTGAAGATTTCTGCTGAAAATGGGAATACCATTAAATATTATGTGGTTCCTTTCTCTTGCAGATTTTAGAATTTTGTCTTGAGCTCATATTCTTGATGGTTTAACTATAAAATACTGTAGTGAAGATCTTTTTTGGTTTCATGTCTATTGGGATTCTGTAACCTCCTGCACATGGATACCCATATCTTTTCAAGATTAAGGAAGTTTTCTGCTATTATTTTCATTGGTTTTCTGTGTCTTTAACTAAGTCTTTAACTTCTTTCTCTCTGCCTTTGGGTATTTCAAAAATGCAAAATTTTGTTCATTTAATGGTGTTCCAAAGGTCTTGGATAATCCCTTCAATATTTTTTTGCTTGTTTAAGTTTGTTTCATTTTGTTTGCTTTTCTTTTTTCTCGCTGACTGGGATATTTCAAAGGACGCATCTTAAGTTTCAGTTATTCTTTCTTCAAGTTGTCTGATCTGTTGTTAATAATTTCAACCATATATTTTTTATTTTATGGATAAAAGGTAAAACAAAATTTCATAATAAAGTGATAGGAGAAAAACAATAGTTAATACATTGCATATTATTATCTTTAAAGTAGTTACTCAGAGTACAAGTTATGGGCATAAAAATTCTCCGATCAACATAAGCGCAAACCTTCCTTTTCTGTGAACTAAGAGACACTAGTAGTATAAATACCTTGCGTTTTTTTTCTCTTTCCCTTCCTTCCTTTCTCCTTCCCCTCATCCTAGTTCCTTTTCCCTTTTTAACAATTTCTTCCCATTTCACAATATGTACTGTAGATTTTTTTTGTCTTTGTGAGATGGGGTCTCACTATGCAGTTCGGGCTGGCCTTGAACTCACTTCGTAGTCCAAGCTGGTCTTGAACTTGCAACAATCCTCCTGCCTCAGCCTCCCAAGTGCCAGGATTACAGGTGTATGCCACCATGCCTGGCTCTTCAATTGTACATTTTAGACTTTATTTGCTCTTTCAGTTTCTCACATCAGGGAGACAAGATGATATGTCTGATTTATTTCACGAATGAATATGATCTCAGATTTACACATTTACCTATAAAAGTCTGAAGTTTATCCTTCTTAATGATTGAGTAGTTACTCCGTTGTATCCATTGGTTGATGGGTATTTGGGTTGTTTCCAAGATTTAGCTATTACACATTATGCTGCTGTAAAAATTGGTGCACATATATCACTATGATACAATGTTTTTAATTCTTCTGGGAAGATACCCAGAAGGTTAATAACTGGGTTGAATGGGACTTCTAATCCTAGATTTTTAAGGAATCTCCATACTGATTTCCATAGTGGCCATACCAGTCTACACTCCCACCAACAGTGATAAAGGGTTTCTTTTTCACCACAGCACCTCCTGCGTTTGTTATTGGTTGATTTCTTGATGATAGCCATTCTCTCTGGAGTGAGATGGAATCTCAGTGTTGCTTTAATTTTCATTTCTCAAATGACCATGCTGCTGAACATTTTTTCATATATTTACTTGCCATTTGTATTTCTTTATGTGAGAAATATGTATTCGTTTCAGCTGCTCCTTTTTGAATTGGGTCTTTGAATTTCAGGGTTTAATGTTTTTCAATCCTTTGTATATTCTAGATATAAGTCCTTTATCTGAGGGACAGTTGGCTAAATTTTTTCCCCAATCTGTGGGTTGCCTTTTCACTCTGTTGGCGATTTCTTTTGATATGCAAAAGCTTTTTAATAAGATGAGGTCGCAGTTGTTGATTCTTTGAAGTACTTCCCATGCGGTTTGGTTTTTGTTCATGAACTCTGCATACACCTATGTCTTCAAGATTTCTACCTACTTTCTTTTCCAATAGATTCAGTGTTTCTGTTTTAATATTTAGATCTTTGATCCATTTTGACTTTACTTTAGTGCATGGTGATAGACACAGGTCTAGTTTTAGTCTTTGGCATATAAAGAGCCAGTTTTTCCAGCACCACTTATTAAAGGGACTTTCTTCCAGTGAATATGCTTGGTACCTTTGTCAAAGATAAGGTAACTGAGTGTGTTTGAAGTTGTGTCTGCATCTTCTAATCTGTTCCCCTGATCCTCAGGTCAGTTTTTCTGCCAGTACCATGCTGACTTTATCACAGTAGGTTTGTAGTATAATTTCAAGTCAGGAATTGTGATGCCTCCTGCCTTGCTTTGTTGCCCAGAATTGCCTTTACTATTGTAGGTCTCTTCTGATTCCAAATGAATTTTAGGAATGCTTTCTCTAGATCTGTGAGGTATACTAATGGCATTTTCATTGGTATTGCATTGAATTTGTATAACAGTTTTTGGAGTATGGCCATTTTCACTATGTTGGTTCTTCCTATCCGTTAGCAAGGAATCTCTTTCCATTTTCTGATATCCTCTTCAATCTCCTTTTATTAGAGTACTGTAATTTTCTGTGTATGGCACTTTTACTTCCTGTGTTAGATTGATTCCTAAAGTATTTCATTTTTTAGAAGGGTGTGGTTTCCTTAATTTTTTCTCAGTGAGTTTGTTGTTTGAGTGCAGGAATGCTATCAGTTTTTGAGTGTCAACCTTGAACTGTATTTTTTTATTTGACTTTTTGAATTTCCCTTATCTGAGATTGTGTTTGGTTCTACTTTCAAAATTTGTGTCTCTATTTCTCATTGATATCCTGCATTGTTTTCCTAATTTCACTTAACTGTTTAATTGCATTTCTTTGAAACTCACTGGGCTTTTTTATATTCTTTTAAACATTTATCAGGCATTTCATCCATTTCAATTTCTTTGGAATCTGTTGGTAAGGAATTATTTTCTTTTGAAAAACAACTTTCAGACATCCAGAACTGCTTCATAAAGTGGCAATAATGATGGAATAAATATATTTGAAGAGAGAGGTTGTACTTTGAGGGAGATTAACGGAGATGTGTCTTTTATTGAAATATATTTTTGTGTTTAAGCACACGTATTTTTTATCAGCCCTCGTACAATTCATTGCATTCAATCATCTTTTTTATGTCCTATTTTGGTCATTTTCCTTGTTGCAGGGACAAAATACCTGACACCCACAACTGAAAGGAGAATAGGCTTATTTTGGCTCATGTTTTCCATCCGTGGTCCTCTGACCCCCAGCAGGACAGCATGGCAGAGAGACATAGCAGAACAGCCATTCACCCCAGGGCAGCCTGAAACCTAGAGAGTGAAGGGAGGAGCCAGAGAAGGAGGTATGTTCTTCTAGACCGTGGCTCCAGTGACCCACCCCTTGCAGCCAGGGCCCGCTCCCAGCACCAAGACAGCTGTAGTGCCCCACGATCCAGTTATCTTCCACAAACTCTGCCTAAGAGCTTCGGAGGCTTTGGAGGGGCATCCAAATATAAACTATAACAAGTGTGCGGGACTAATAGCAATAATCTTGGAATCCTGACGGTGGTAATTTGTATCTTCCTTTTATTATTGCCTAGTATGGCTAGAGGCCTACTAATCTTGTCTTTCAGTAAATCACCTTTTGGTTTTATTGGCTTTTCTCTATGGTTTTCCTATCTTCAATATCATGATTTCTGCTATAAATTTTAATATTTTATTTCTTCTTGTTGTTTTAGGTTTGATTTTTTCTTCTAAGGTAAAATTTTAGACTATTGATTTTTAAAATATTTATTCTCTACTAATAGTTTGATTTTTTTTTTTTTTTGGACCTGGGAATCCAACTTAGGACCTTGTGCTTGCCAGGCAGGCACTTGTACCACTAAGTGATATCCCTGGTCCAATAGTTTGTGTTTTATTTATATCTTTAAATGCAGAGAAAGAGTTGTTGAGAGGGTGAAATAGAGAAAAGAAAAGCATCAATAACCCATTTTCCTGTTTTCATTCCCATTTCAATCCTTTCTTCTTCATAATCAATGCAATCTTAAGTTCTTAGCAGTTCTTTTTTTTAAAACTGTCTTCTTTATTTCACAGGGATTTATATTAGGGCTAACATCTACCATATTAAGGCTAACATCTACCATATTTCCCCCAATATAAGACCTAAATAAGCCCCAGCACCTTTGGATGAGCAATAAGTGCCAATGTAGACAGATGAACTTGAGATGTTTTGCCAAAAGACCAATCAGAATACAGATACAACATGATGAATAATATACACACTTGCTAACAAATGAATGTGATTGTGTCTAATATAATCTTTATAATTCAATACATTGTGTGTGGTAACAGACATACTTAATGCACTCCTGTGCAATAAAGAAGCGTCTTCTGACTTGGTACCTGCAATTTTTCATTCTATTTATGTGGACCGTCATTCTTTTTTTTTTTTTAAGAGAAACAAACCAAAATTTCAAAACATAATAATTAGGAGGTAATAATGGTATATACATTGCATATCATTATCTTCAAATCAGTTAGAGTACAAGATATCTACATTTCATTGTCCGAACAATACTAGCACAAATCTTTCTCTTCAATGAGCTCAGAGAAATCAGTAGTTTAACTATGTCAACCATCTTTTATATACATAGTTTCTTTCAGTTTCTCACACTAGTAAGACAATACGATGTTCACACATGCATGTCTGATTTATTTCACTTATCTGATTTATTGATTTTGTATATTTGCATTGAATTTGTATATTTCACAAGTTGCATCCATTTACCTATAAAAATCTCTGGTTTATCTTTCCCCATGGCTGAGTAGTACTCCATTGTATAAAAATACCACATCTTTTTTATCCATTCCTTGGTTGATGGGCCTTTAATTAGTTTCCAAGATCTAGCTATTACAAATTGTGCTGCTATGAACATGGGTGCACATATATTGCTGTGGTATGATGTTTTTAATTCTTTTGGGAAGATATCCAGAAGGGGAATAAGTGGGTCAAATGGGACCTCCAATCCTAGTTTTTTGAGGAATATCCACACTGATTTCCAGAATGGTTGCACCAGTCTACACTCCTACCAAGAGTGTAGAAGGATTCCATTTTCCCCACAGTCCCTCAAGCATTTGTTATTGGTTGATTTCTTGATAATAGCCATTCTTTCCAGGGTGAGATGAAATCTCAGTGTTGTTTTAATTTGCATCTCTCAAATGACCAGTGATGTTGAACATTTTTTCACATATTTATTTACCATTTGTATTTCTTCATGTGAGAAGTGTGTATTCATCTCAGATGCCCATTTTTGGATTGGGTGTTTAAATTTGAGAAGGCTGATTTTTTTGTTCATTATATGTTCTTGATGGTAATTCTTTGTCTGAGGAACAGCTGGCAAATATTATCTCGACATTGTGCATTGTCTCTTCACATTGTTGGTGGTTTTTCTTGCTGTGCAGAAGCTTTTTAGTAAGATGAGATCTCAGTTGGTGATTCTTTGTGACAGTTCCTGTGCATGAAGTTTTTGCCTACACCAATGTCTTCAAGAGTTTTACCTACTCTATCTTCCAGAAGATTTATTGTTTCTGCTTTAATATTTAGATCTTTGTTCCATTCTGAATTTAGTTTAGTGCATGGTGAAAGATATGGGTCCAGATTTAATCTTCAGCATTTTCAGAGCCAGTTTTTCCAGCACCATTTATTAAAGAGGGTATCTTTCTTCCAGTGAAGGTGTTTGGCACTTTTAACAAAGATAAGGTGGCTTAGTGTGTCTGGAGTTGTTTCTGCATCTTCTAATCTGTTCCATTGATCTTTGGGTCTGTTTTGTTTTGTTTTGTTTTGTTTTGTTTTGTTTTGTTTTTACTAGTACCATGCTACTTCTATCACAGTAGCTTTATAGTATAATTTCAAGTCAGGGATTGTGATGCCCCCATCTTGCCTTTGTTGCTCAGGACTGCCTTTGCTATTCTAGGTCTCTTGCAGTTACAGATGTATTTTAGGATTGTTTTCTCTAATTCTATGAGATACGTTATTGGAATTTGGATTGGGGTTGCATTGAATTTGTATAACAGCTGTGGTTCTTTCCACTATATTGGTTTTTCCTACCCAAGAGCACAGGACATCTCTCCATTTTCTGATATCTTCTTCAATCTCCTTTTTCAGAATACTGTAGTTTTCACTGTAGAGGTCTTTTATATCCTTCATTAAATTGATTCCTAGATATTTCATTTTTGGGGTGCCATTATGAATGGTGTTGTTTCCTTGATTTCTCTCTGTGAGTTTGTTATTTGTGTACAGGAATTCTATTGATTTTTGAGTGCTGACTTTGTATCCAGCTATGCTACTGAATTTGCTTATTAAATCTACCAGTTTTTTAGAGGAACTTTGGGGGTCGTCTACGTAGAGTACCATGCCATCTGCAAATAACGATAGTTTAACTTCTTCCTTTCTTATCTTTATTCCTTTTATTTATCTTGTCTAGTTGCTCCAGCTAAAGTTTCCAGGACTATGTTGAATAAGAGTGGAGACAGTGGACAGCCTTGTCTTGTTCCCAATTTTAAAGTGAAAGCTTTCAGTTTTTGCCCATTATTGTGATGGCGGCTGTTGGTTTGACATAGGAAGCATTTATCAATTAGAGGTAAAGACCATCTATTCCAATCATCATTCTTAATTGTCATTATTTTTGGTGCCATCTTGTCTCATAAGTCTTTAGTAAACACTTGTTTTAATGAAAACTCAGCCTATAAGAGGTAATGACTTTGGTGAAGAATTCACTGGAAAAATCATTAACAGCTGTGTTGCCAGTGCACTACAAACAGGCTACGTGGACAAGAAGTGCTCATTTATGGACAGCTCTATTGCTAGACATGAGAGATTGGGACCAGTGATTCTCCAGTAAATGGAGTCATAAGAAATTCAAGCCAGAACTTGGAGTTTGGAGAGTTATGACAGTGTTTCAGAAGAAGATGACATCACTGTACTTGAATAACTGTATATCTTTGTACTTGAATAAATGAATAAACTTAGATTGTTGTACGTAAATAAATGTAGATTATTGCACATGAGAAAATGCACCCCCTGAAAATAAGCCCTATTGTGTCTTTTGGAGCAAAAAGTAATGTGAGGCCTGGTCTTATTTTCAGGGACATATGGTAGAAGAAAAGACAAATACTCTACTGGATGTTGTAAGCTACTGGACTGCCACAAGTGATATCTTTACACACCATTCTGCCATTATTGAGCATATACAAGGTGCTTCATGTGGACCAAGGTAAAGCAATTGACCCCATCTAGGCTTAGGGAAGACTTACTTTTGGGGTTTCCTTCCATCTAACACTATTGTTCTATAGGATTATATCTCATCTCAATCTTCTCTAATAATTTCTAGAACAGGACATTACTGTGTCATGCACATTCAATGATGCAAATTAATAGTCCAGTGATTCCGGTGGCATGGCATTCTCCCTCTTTCTGGTTCAACACCCATGATAGCCCAGTAAAAGTGACCACTTTGAGTCCCAGTTGTGCAGTGTTCTGGATTCTTCAGGACACAGAACTTCCTCTCTCACAGAGGCCATGAGCTTCCTGATGCTGATCTTGATTTTGCATGGGTTGTTATCTCAGCTGGTCAAAGGTAATGGTGCTGTATAAAATAGGGATGGTGGAACTAGGTTAATTTGTTGCACTGGGACTCCCCCAGTGTCTCAAACAGGAAAATAGAGCCATACAGAAAAAGTCTTAGACAATAAGTAATAATTTTGGCAGCTCCATGCTCTACTCTGAGAATCCTTCTGGTAGGAGCATCTAGCAAGCTGGAATGTCCTTTGAAACATTTCTCCAAAAGGCAAGAATCTTCCCAATGCTCTGAGTTGCCCTGCCTCTCAGACAATTATCTAGTGTTACCTTGGTCTTGCTTCTCTTCTATTTTAGGTATGTCAGTTTTGAGTTCTATTAGTCCAACTCTTCCTACCATCTTGAATTCTTCTTGTATCTTCAAAGGGAGGTTTTCATTCTCATGTTCTTAGATACAGTAGACATGCCTATCAACACTGTATATTCAGCTGGTCTACCATGTGAAAGAGACAACATTTAAGTCTGGGATGGGAAAATGTGGGTAAGTGAGAATGACAGAGTAGAAAACCAAGTGAACAATGAAGATAATTGGGATAATAATGCTACCTTTGAAAATTCTCTTCTATTGAAAATAGTACTTATAATTCATTTATGTATCTAGAAATTAATAGTATTTAATGAGTTTAACGAAAAGGAAATGACTATCCTAACCAAAAATACTAGTTCTTCCATTTCTCCTTCAGAATCAATGTTACAAATTTCTTATATATCATAGAAGATACAAAATATATTTTTAAAAATTATATAATATACAAAATATAATTCTATATTATTTATCACAAATGACCCTGCAAGAAAAAATTTTAAAAGGTATGTCTTTCCATTCAAGACTGCACTAGAGAGAGAGAGAGATTGTCAAACTACCCATCAGAAAGTCTACACAGGGCCAAGGATTTAGCTCAGTGGTGCAGCACCTGCCTGGCAAGCGTGAGGTCCTGAATTCAGTTCCCAAACCATCCCCATAAAAAAGTCTGCGTTACTTTCTGCCTCTATCACCAGTTTTAAGAGAATCAGTTTCCCATACACTAATCAAATTTGTCTCTATTATTTTCTGAGTTTTATAAGTCTAGGTGAAAATAGTGTTTCTTGTCATTTGAATTCATGACATTTTAATTGTAAATGAGTTTAAACATCTATTCCACTAGAATGAAAATGACTTGTTAAAATTGGTGTTATAATTTGCTTAGGAAAAAGCTTTGCATTTCCATGAGGTGGCTATAAATGAGCTTATGTTCTTACATATTATTCATATATTGATGTAATGCATGACCTGAAGAATTATCTATATTTGTTTCTGTTGATGAACTATTTGTTACAATTTTGTAGTTTTTCAATAAACTACAATAACGTCTTGCTCCATTACTCTCCCTCAGTTTCCTTGTTTATCATTTGAACAAAAATGTGTGGCCTACTTATAAATTTCCTTTCACATTATTAGTATTTTTCCATTTACAAAATATTTTTCAAAAACTGCATTTTAATTATTGTATAGAATTATATTTTAGCCAGGGATTTAGCTCAGTGGCCTAAGTGCCTGCCTGGCAAGTGCGAGGTCATGAGTTCAATCCCTGGTGCCACAAAATAAATAAATAAATAAATAAAATTGTATTTTACTTATTGTATAAAATTTCACTAAATCTTATGAGTGTAATTTCATTCAATGTATGCTGCGTACATTATTCAATAAGTATTAAATTTTTTGCATAAATAAATATATTTATGTTTAAATACAAGGTTAATGGGACCTTTCAACTTTTATTAGTATGTTTGTTATACAAAATAGTGATGCTCCTTTGGGGGAAATCAATAAATGCATATAACATATCTTGCTCATCTTTAATCCCTTTACCTCCTTCTCCCTTTCCTTCCCATCTATTCTGATTCTCTTCCCTATCTCCAAGAATCTACCCTCTATTTTCCTATTGCTTGGCTTTTATTTTATTTATTTACTTATTTTAGGGTACTCATGTAAGAGAAAACATAAAATATTTGCTTGTCTGAGTCTGGCTGATTTCTCATAGCATGCTTGCCTCAAGTTCCATCCATTTCCCTGCAAATGACATGATTTCATTCTTCTTTGTGACTGAATAATATTCCATTGAGTGTATACACTACATTTTCTTTAACCATTCATCTTTAACAGAAATCAAGGCTGTTTCCAAAACTCAGCTCTTTTGGATTGTGCTGCTGTAAACATGCACATTCATGTGTCACTATAGTATGATATGTTTAACTCTTTCAGGAATATCCCTATGAGAGATATTGGTGGGTCAAATGGAATTTCTATTTTTCATTTTGTGAGGTCTCCATACTGATTTCCATAGTGGTTGTACTAGTCACATTCCCATCAACAATTTTGGGGGCAGTCCTTTTCCCCTCCATCCTTACCAACATTCACTGGTTTTGTGTTCTTCATTAAAGTGCTTCTGACGGAGGGGTGGGTAAGACAGGATCTCAAAGTTACTTTGATTTGTATTTTCCAAATGGCTAAAGGTGTTGAACATTTTTCAAGTACTAACTGGCCATTTGCATTTCTTCTTTTGAGACATATGTCACAGTTTATTAGTCCATTGTTTTGATTGGGTCATTTGTTTTGGGAAGGAAGGCAATTTTCTGCATTCTCTAAATTAGTCCTATATTTGAAGATTAGCTAGAAAAATTAGCTAGCTAAATTTCTTCTATAGATTGTCTCTTCACTCTATTAATTGTTTTTGTTTATGTGCAGAAGTGTTTTAATCTGATGTAATCTTATTCATTGATTCCTGATATTATTTTCTGTACTATTAGGTTTCTTTTCAGAGAGCCTCTACCTGCACCTATGGTTTCAGGAATTTTCCCTATGTTACCTTTCATTAATTTCAAAGTTTCAGTTTTTACATTAAAGTCTTTAATATATTTCAATTCAATATTACTACAGCATTAGACAGGGATCCAGTTTCAATCATTTGCAAGCAGATACTCAGTTTTCCTAGCACTACTTGTTAAAGAGGCTATCTTTTCTCCAATCTATGTTTTTGGCCCCTTTGCAAAAATTAGATGACTATAGATGCATGAGGTTGTTTATGGATCTTTTCTTATTTTCCACTGGTCTACATTTCTGTTTTTGTGCCAGTATCAGGCTGTGTTACTGCTACTTTGTAGTATGACCTAGAATCCAGTATTGTGGTACTTCCAAGTCTTCTCTTTTCACTCACAATTTCTTGGGCTATTCTGGGTCTTTCCTGAGTCCCAATGAATTTTTAGGATTGCTTTTTCTAGATCTGTGAAGAATCTTGTTGGTATTTCAATAGGGATTTCATTAAATCTGTAGATGACTTTGGCAAAATGGCCATTTCAACAGTATTAATTCTGCCAATCCAAGAACAAAAGATACCTTTCCAATTTTTAATGTGCTCTTCAATTTCTTCCTTCAAAGTTCTGTAATTTTCATTAGAGATGTCTTTTATCTCTTTGGTTAGATTGATTCCTAGGTTTTTTAATTTTTAAAAGCTTTCAATAGAATTATTTTCCTGAGTTCATTGTTAGTGGGTTAACTATTAGAGTATAGGAACAGTATTGATTTTTATGTATTGATTTTGTAGTCTGCCACTTTTTGAATTTCATTATAAGTTCTAAAAAGTCTTCTGGTGGAGTTTTTTGGGTCTTTTATAGCTAATATAACTTTTCTGTGTATAAATCAGTCAACATTAAATTTCTAGAAATGCATTTTTCCTGTTTGTTTAATGTATTACCTATTTCTAAATATTTGAAAATCTTACAAATGAAAGATTATGTTCAATCTTTTCATTTTGATTTATGTCTTTGAGTAATGGAAAAGTCAAACTGCAAATATAATTTGTTACCTATTTCAATTTTTATATATTGTTTCTACCCATTTTCCCTTTTATCTTGAAGGCTTAGCTTTAATTTTTGATTTATAGAGTTTTATTTTGTTTTTCTCAGGAGATTCTGTTTTGAAACTCAACTCCTTCATCTCTCTGGGCTTTATCTTACATATTTTAGGTGATACAGCATCTGAAGCAACTTTTTACCAAGCAAAACTGTCCACCACTGGTTTGCTACCAATAGATGTATTTAAATTGATGCTAGCTGAATTCATATCTGATCACATAGCAAGGTAACTTCCCTCCCTGAAAATACATTATCACTACTCATATTTTCTAACATTGGGATTTTGAGAGGATGAAGATCACATGTCTTAACACCATAGCAGTGCTAGCCTGTTGAGGTTTACTACTGAAGAGCTGCTGTCAAGACATCATGGAACACTTGCAAGCCAGATCATGTGCTTCTCCTGCCTCAAACTTTTGATGGCTCCCATTTCACTCAAGGCAATATTCAGAGTCCATAGAGTGATCCCCCCCATACACACACACACTCCAGTCTTCCATGATCTGGTCTTCACGATCTGGTCTTACCTTCTACTATTGTGGTTCTTTCTCAATGAATGCACTACAGCCAGACTAACCCTGATGAAGTAAGTACTTACTTTTCATCATTGCCCTTGCTAGAAAATGTGTTCCATGTGACTTTGTGTTGTGAGTTCATCGATGCACCTCCAAGGGTCTCGAGTAGTTCCTACACCAGAAAAAGGTTTCAAATCTTTGATGATTAGGTGATAGCCTAATCTGTAAGTCTGAAGGGAATAATTCAAAACAGGGAGGAAGCAATGCAGAAATAATTTTAAAGAATTGACAGAACATGAGAAGGAAAGAAGAAAGATGATTCAGATTTTAAATCTATCTATCTATCTATCTATCTATCTATCTATCTATCTATCTACCTATATATATCTCCTGGAAGAAAACATACTTAATCTTCATAGAAGTGAGACACAAAGAAGGCCAGGTTACAGTTTGCCTCAGATAGGAAAAAAACAAGTGCCAGGCTTAGACTCTAAACATATAGAAAATTTCATGGAGTGCAAAATACACAGGAGACAATAAAATCACAAAGACAGGATAAATAATTGAAGATGTTGCACTATGATCAACATTTCCCAGGGAAAGAATATGAACCAAATAACAGGGAGCTTAATATATGGCAGTTTGCATAATGCTTTATGATCTCAGATCCAAACAAGAGCAACCCCAGAACTCTGGGAGGCTGAGGCAGAAAGATCACAAGTTCAAGCCCAGCCTAGGAAACTTAAAGAAACTCCATCTCAAAATTAAAAAGAAAAGAACAACAGCTAGGGTTGTAACTCACTGTAAAGGTACTGGGTTCCATTTCCAGTATCACACACACTAAAAAAATCCAAAGAATGTTGTTTTGAAAATTACTTTCTCTTCCACATATACACCAGACTTCCTCCATCCTGAAACCCCATACTCAAGCTTTTTCCTCTACCTAGGACACATGTTACCTCAGTACCCTGGGACAATCGACTTAAGAAAGATGATATTCTCATCTTTCAAATGCATGACCATGCTACTTAGAAGTCCTATTCCACTTTCCTGATGAGCTACACCTCCCTGTTTCTTTGATGACTATTTTGTGTTGACCTTTCTTTGTCCTTAGTTCTCTTGCTTCTATCTCTATGCCCGCCTCTGTTTATGACTTTATCCTACACTTTATTGATATACAAAATTCAGATAGGAACTTTTTTCTTTTTAGCACTGCCAACATTTGTGCCAATTGCCTTTGCACTATCCTTCTGTCCCTCTTGCCAAAACTGAGGAAGCGTCTTCTCCACCAAAAGTCAGTCTACCCTTTAAAAACTGAGTCCTTGTCACCTCATCAAGGACTACGCCGTTTGGTCATCGCACAGCTCTCTTCTATTTTAATCTCTTTCCCTTCGTGCTTGCTTCTCTAAGTTGCTTGCAGACATACTCCAGTATTTCTTGTTCTTCCAAAGAAACTCCCCAAGCCCTTCCTCGACTGCACTGTCCTCCAAGTTCTCTATTTCTCTGTTCTTCTTCACAACTAAATTTAGGATTCTGTGTACAGGTGCTACATCCACTTCTCTCTCATTCATCTTCTAACTTCAGATTGGTTTCTTTTCTTTCTACTGCTCTGGAACTGCTCTTCTTAGGGCTCTGGGCAATCTTCATACAGTCACATTCAATAGACCTTGTCTACCACTGCCTCAATTCTATTACCTTTGTCTTTCTCAGCCTCCCAGCAGAGTGGACTACTAAGAACCACTCCTTTCTTTGAGGTGCGATTCTCCTCCCTTGTCTAATCTGGTATCTAATACAACTTTCCTCATATGCTTTGGGCATTTGCCATTTGCACACATACCAGCCTGACCCGCGAGTGCCAGTATCCCAGCTGCTTTGCCAGGCGCTTGCAAAACACTCCACACAGACCATCGCCAAAATGCCAGGAAACCGGCAGCTCACTCGAGGATCAAGTGTCAATTCCGGGCTGGCAGGATAATAGGAAAATACTCCAGTCTCTTTGACCCCCAAGAAGGATACCTAGGCTTGTTTTTGTACCCTGGTTTCCAGAGATCTCCCACCCCCAGACTGTGGTCTAATCAACTAGAGTGGTAACTCGCTTGATGACTCACCTTTTCCTGACTCTTGACTTGCCTGCTAAATTGTTTCGTGAGGGGAGAATTGCTTTTCAATTAAACTATTACACAAATCATCCAGGGTCACATTTCTGTTTTGTTCTGTCATGTTTGTTTTCTGGGCTGGGGATTGAACCCAGGGCCTTTGAACTGAGCTACTTCAGTCATTTTTTTTTTTTGAGACAAGATCTCACTAAGTGATGAAGTTACCCAATCTGGGTTCAAACTTGCAATCTTCCTGCCTCAGCTTCCCAGAGAGTTAAGATTACAGGCATGGGCCACCACTCTGGCCTGTTTTGTTTTATTTTTGTTTTTCTGAGTTTTTTCTTCCTATCTGATCTCTTGATAATGAAACTCACTGGAATTTAATTCTACTCCTCTGTTTTTTTCATATTGTTCCAATGGCTTAGCTATAAGTAGTGGTTCCAAAATTATATCTATAGTAAAAACCTCTCTTATCAACCTTTCTTGTCTCTTAAATACACAAGTAGTTTCCTCAACACTGAGATTGAACCCTTTTGCTGCTTTCCTGAAGCAATCTTTAACTCTGACTACCGCGCTGGCTCATTTTTAACCTTGTCCGGGTTTAAATATCAACTCTAAGAGACTCTCCCCTCCCCTCCCCTCCTTTCTCCTCTTCTTTCTTCTCTTCTCCTCTTCATATCACAATTTTTAATACATGCCTTATGTTTTCCAGTTTGTCTCTCTCAGTTAATTTTACTATTGGTCATCATGTTAATCTACGTGGCACAGGTAACAGTAGTACGTTTTTGAATGAATGAAAAGTTGCTATGTTAATGTTAATGTTAAAAATTTGACCTACTTTTTATTCTCTGCAGCTGCCTGGACTGTTCCAAGATGCTGGAATGATGTGGGTTACTGCAGAAGACGGTGTTTAGATACCGAAAGGTATAAACTTCTTTGTAAGAACAAGGTATCATGCTGCATTCCCATACGAAAGACATATGACCACCCTCCAGAAACACAGCCTCCCTCGATCGACAACATACGGGGTATAACAATTGAAGCGGGTGACTGGAGACCTGCTTCCCCAGGATTTAAGGACGAGATAACATTTAGTGACACTGAGTCTGAAGAAACCATAATAACTATAACTGAGGCAGTTTCTTAAAAGTCCCACCTTTTGAGATGACTCTATTGGGCAACAAAAATATTGCTGAAAAGACAATAAAGGGAGCTATCAATCTAATTTCACTGGGATAATTTCATCAGACACTGGTTGACCATGAAGATGGGCACAACCCCTAAGCCCAAGACATTGGTCAAAACATTTACCTTTCAATTAGAAATGAACAGAAGATATGAGAAATCTCTTGACTGGACTTAAATTATTTTATCTATCTCTTGATTTATTAAAATGTTGTTCTAAGTGAACCCATGTGTGTCTGTTTTTATTATTATTTTAATTATGCGTAGTTACAGTCTACAATCTAATAATTCAATACACACATACAATGTATAGTGATCAAAATAAGGTACTTGACATGTCCATCTCTTCATACACATTAAAATATTTTATAGGCGTGCAATAATTATACATACTTATGCGATACAGTATAGTATTTCAATACATGTGTGCAATATGCACTCATTAATCAGGGTAATTAATGCTTCATCTCTTCATTGCTAATTTGTATTTAGAGACTTTGAACTCTTCTCTTTTAGTTATTCATAAAATATACAAAAAATTACTATGAATTACAGTCACCTAATTGTACTACCAAATACTAGAAATTATTACTTCAATATAACTGTGTTTGGGTACTGGTTGTACAACTCACACTCAACTTCCTAACTGATCATCTTTCTCAGCTTCTAGCACTCATTATTCTACATTCAAATAGACTTTTTTTAAAAAATTAACTTGTAGCCTGTGAGTCAGCGCCATTTGTGGACCACAGGGGGAGAGAACAAGGCCTCGCCAAGAAGCAATCCCCCACTGCAAACCAGTGCCACGTGTGGGCTGCCGCTGGCAGGGGTACAGCCAGACCCCAGCCCCTCACCACGTGCCTGCTGGCAAACAAGAACCAATCCCCCCCTCGTAAGAGACCAACTGATCCAGAGAAGCATACGCTATGATGATAGCTATTGAGGTGAAATGCAATTTGATGTTTGTGGTGTTTTGGTGTTTCACTGACCTTGCAGGTCTAGGGCCAGTGGTCTGATCATCTGTTCAGAGGATAGAGGTACACAGCATGGCATCTAGGGGGGATCTCCTTCTGAGGGTGGTAGCCCTCAGAAGTCCTGTATCGTTTTCATTGTTTTGTTGGGTTGGGTTTTGTGTGTGTGTGTTTGTATACAAAACATTAATTAATTAATTAATTAACTTTTAAATACAAAATGGCTAATATATATATCTTACTATCATTGAAATAGGGGAAGAGGCTTGGCTCTGGGTGTCCTAGTTCCACGGTGGCCCCAGCATGGCTTGGGTTGGGTTTTATTCTCTTGTTTTGTTTGATTTTTGTTATATCTGATGGCATGAGCAGCTATTTCAAAGATAGCAAAATATATTATGGTAGGCATTTTGGATTTACTATTGTCTTGTTTTGAAGCCCTTTATTGCATTGATTGTCTTGTTTTTATTGTTTCTATTCTATTCTGTTCTGTTTGATTTTTACTATGTCCGAAGGTATCTGCATCTACTTTGAAGACAACAAAAGGCATTATGGTAACTACTGTTGATTTCATAATGTTTTGAAGTCCTGTATCACTTACACTGGTTTGTTTTGATTGGTTTTATTCTGTTTTATTTTCCCTGGTTTTATCCTCTTTAAAATAAAAAAAAGATTAACTTGTAGTTTCCATGTTTTACTATTAGTATGTTTGCAATACATAATAATTACAGTCATCTTGGATAATCGAGACATATAAATATAGCTTTACTGCTCCTCCTCTATTTCTACCTTCCCCTCTCTCCTTTATCCAGATCTCATTCCCAGCTCCACAAATTCTGCCACCCCATTTTCTATCCTATCTCTTATTTTACTCTTGAAATTGTTTCTATTTTGGGATTGTCATATAAGAGAAATCTAGCTATATTTTATCTGATTTATTTCACTTAGTGTTATGGTCTCAAGG
Organism: Cuniculus paca; assembly: GCA_004365215.1. NCBI lineage: Eukaryota > Metazoa > Chordata > Mammalia > Rodentia > Cuniculidae > Cuniculus > Cuniculus paca. The sequence goes on from RJWT010002967.1 coordinate 20,388, forward strand.
TTCATCCATTTTTCTACAAGTGACTCAAAATTATCCTTCTTTATGCCTGAATAGTACTCCATTGTGTATACATACTGTATTTTCTTTACCCATTAACCTCTTTATGGGCACATAGTAGGTTACTTCCATGATTTAGCTATTACGAATTGTGATACACATGGGTAAGCATGTATCACTGTATTATGATGCCTCTTGGGAAGACACCCACAAGAAGGGTAGCTGAGTTGAATGGAATTGCTATTTTCAGTTTTTTGAGGAATTTTCATACCTACTTCTGTTGTGGTTGTACTAGTTAACATTCCCACCAGCAACATAGAAGAAATCTTTTTGTCATGCAACCTTGCCACCGTTTGTTATTTTTTGAGTCTTTTGTAGCCATTCTTTCTGGAGAAAGACATCCTCAGTATTTTTGTTTTTATTTTTCATTTGTTTTTTACTTACTCCTTTTTAAAAATTTTTATTGGTACATTCTAGATATACATAATGATAACATTCATCCTAGGGCTATTTGTACCTGTTTGTGGTATATCTTGATGCTTATTTTTCCCCCAATCCCCTCACCTCCATTCAACCCCTTTACCTCCTTATTTACAAAATAATGTTTCCTTTCTTTCCTTCTATCCTCTCTTTTTCTTGCCCCTTCCTTCCTTTTGCCCCGCCCCATGTCTTGTCCCCTTCCATTTGAATATTTTAATCCCATTTCCCAATATCTAGTAGGCATTTTGGTCCTTATTTACACTTTCCATTTCTCATCCAAGAAAAATAATGCAGTATTCAAACATATGTGTCTGTTTTATTTCACATAAGAATACAGGCTCAAAGTGCATCCACTTACCTAGAAATGTCTCAAGTTTATCCTTCTTTACAGCAGAGCAGTACACCATTGTATATATAAAAAAAAACACCTTCTTTATGCATTCATTGGTTAATGGGCATTTGGGCTGTTTCCAAGATTTAGCTATGACAGATTGTGCTGCTATAAACATGGGTGTGCACATATCACTGTGGTGTGATGCTTTTAACTCTTTCAGGAGGACACCAGGGAAGGGAATAGCTGAGTCACATGAAACCTCTAGGTATAGTTTTTGAGGAATCTCCACCCTGTTTTCCACAATGTGAGAAAGGTTCCTTTTTCCATACAGCCCTACCAGTATTTGTTATTTGTTGATTTTTTGATGATAGTCATTCTTTCTGAATAGAAGCTCAGCATTATTTCCATTTGCATCTCTTGGATAACCAGTAATTTTTTAACATTTTTGCATATATTTATTTGTTGTTTGTACTTCATCATCTAAGAAGTGTCTATTCATTTAGGATGCCCATTTCTGAGTTGGGTCTTTACATTTGAGGGGTCTGATTTTTTTTCTGTTCTTTATATATTAGTTTTCTATCTGAGGAATAGCTGGCAAAAATTTTTCCCACAGTGACTTGACTGTTCAGTCTTTTGGTGGTTTTTTTTTTTTCTTCTGTGCAAAAGCCTTTTAAGGGCTAGGGATCTAGCTCAGTGCCTGGCAAGTGCAAGGTCCTGAGTTCAATCCCCGGTGCTGGGGGGCAGGGGGGAAGCCTTTTAATAAGATGAGATTCCAAGGGCTGGGCGTGGTGGTGCACTTCTGTAATCCCAGCACTTAGGAGGCTGAGGCAGGAGAATCGTTGTGAGTTCGAGACCAGCCTGGGCTACAAAGTGAGCTCAAGGCCAGCCTGAATGGCATAATGAGACCCTGTCTCAAAAAGACAAAAAAAAAGATTCCAGTTATTGATTCTTTGTGATATTTTCCATGTGATCAGAGTTTTGTTCATAAAATCTTTGCTTACACCAGTGTCTTCAGGAGTTCTACTTGTTCTATCTTCCAGAAGATTTAGTGTTTCTGTTTTAATATTTAAATCTTTGATTCATTTTGATTTGATTCATTTGCTAGTTCAGTGCATGGTGAGAGATGTGTCAAGTTTTAACCTTCAGCATGTAGAAAGTCAGTTTTTTCAGTACCATTTATTAAAGAGTCTATCTTTCTTCTAGTAGGATGTTTGGCCCCTTTGTCAAAGATAAGTTGACTGAGTGTGTTTGAAGTCATTTCTGCATTTTCTGATCTGTTTCATAGATCCTTAGGTCTGTTTTCTGCCAGTACCATGCTGTTTTTGTCACAGTACCTCTGTAGTATAATTTCAAGTCAGGGAATGTGATGCCCTCTGCCTTGGTTTTGTTATCCAGTATTGTTTTTACTATTCTAGGACTCTTCTAGTTCCAAGTGAATTTTAGGATTGTTTTCTCTAGTTCTGTGAGTTATGTTATTGGTATCTTGATTAGGATTACATTAAATCTGTGTAACAATTTTGGAAGTAAGTCCATTTTCATTATTTTGTTTTTTCTTATCCTTAAAGAGGGTATATATTTCCATTTTCTGATATCATATGTGATCTGATTTTTCAGGATACTGTAGTTTTCAATGTAAAGGTCTTTTATTTCCTTCATTAGATTGATTCCTAGGTATTTCATTTTTCTTGATGCTGTTGTGAAAGGTGCCATTTCCCTAATTCTTATCACATTGAGTTTGTTATTTTTGTGCAGGAATGCTATTGATTTTTGAGTGGTGATTTTATATTCTGCTATGCTACTAAATTTGGTTATTAAATCTAGAAATCTTTTTTTTTTTTTTTTTTTGCAGCACCAGGGATTGAACTCATGACCTTGCGTTTGCCAGGCAGGTGCTTAGGCCACTGAGCTAGATCCCTGGCCCTTGTCTTTTTGAGATAGGGTCTCACTATACTGTTCAGGCTGGCCTTGAGCTCACTTTGTAGCCCAGGCTGGTCTCAAACTCACAATGATCCTCCTGTCTCAGCCTCCCGAGTGCTGGGATTACAGGTGTGAACCACCACGCCCCTGCTCTTAAATCTAGAAATCTTCTGACAGAATTTTTGGGGTCTTCTATGTAGAGCATCATGTTGACCACAAATAATGATAACATAACTTCTCTCTTTATGATCCTTATTCTCTTTATTTCTTTCTCTTTTCTAATTGTTCTGGCTAATAGTTCCAAACAATATTGAATAGGAGTGGTGATAGTGAGTGTCTTTGTCTTGTTCCTGATTTTGCAGTGAAAGCCTTCAGTTTTTACTCATTTACTATGATGTTGGTTGTAGGTTAGTCATAGAGGGCTTTTACTAGATTGAGATAAATATCATCTTTTCTAATTTTCTACAGGGCTTTTTTTCTGTAGGGTATTTTATTCTGAGGGTTGGACTTTGTCAAATGCTTTTTCTGCATCTATTGAGAAGATCATATGGTTTTTTTCCATAGTTCTTTTAACATGATGTATTACATTTATTAACTTTTGCAGGTTGACTCATCTCTTCATCCCTAGGATGAATCCTACTTCATCTTGATGATTTGCTGCATTCTGTTTGCCAGGATCTTATTGAGAATTTTTGCATCTACGTTACACTACTGATTTCTTCTAGTACATTGGAAAAAATGGTCTGTGCTTATATTGTTTTATTATGCATGACTATATGTTGTAATCTGAGCAACTGCTTTGGAGATAATAACATGCAATGTAACCATTGTTAATTTCTTATTATCTCGTTTCAAAACTATGTATCATTGTTTTCTTCTCTTAAAAAAAAAACATAGAAAGCATGGATCAGGGAAAGCCAAGATGGAAGCTGAGCCCCCACCTGTGAGCCAGCCAGTGTGTGGGCTGGGGAGAAGAGAACACACCTCCCTGCCATGAGCAACCAGCTAATCTGGGGGTACTGTATTGTTTGATTGACTTTACAAACCTAAAGGCAAGCAACTATTTAGAGGACAATAATGTGCACTGTAATAACTATTGTAGATTTCCTATAGTCTTATCACTGTTTTGATTCATTTTATTGCTCTTTTTTATCCCCTTTAAAATGAAATAAAGATAGAAGATTTTAAAAAATAAATAAAAAACAGAATAGCTAATCCTGCTTCCTTCCAGGTTCCTATTGCATTGAGTATTGTTTCCATCCTTTGATTTTCAGTCTATAAACTTTTTTAATTAAATGTGTTTCTTGTATGCAGCACATTGTTGGTCTTCATTCCTGATTCAATCTGCCAGTCTGTTTCTTTGGATTGGTGAATTGAGACCATTTATATTGATGATTATACCCAATATGTTTTGACTTACATCATGTAATTTTCCTGTTGTTATTTACCTTTTCCTCCCTCTTTTTAATTATTTGCTTTGCTTGGTGCATTCACTCTGTTGGGTTCATGGAGTTGTAGTTCTCATTATTGCTTCCTTCCTTTTCTCCTAGAATGTCCTTCAGAACATTTTGAAGTGCACATTTGATGGCCATGAGTTTCTTCAGGTATTCTTTGTCTTGGAAGTATCTTATTTCTCCATCAGTTTTGAAAGATAGTTTTACTGGATACTTCAATCTGGGATGGAGGTTGCTTTTATTTGGGGCTTGAAGCACTTCACTCCAAACTCACCTTTACTTGAGGTGTTTTTGTTAGAAGTCAGCTGTGATTCTGATGCACTTTCCTTTTTAAGTGATTTGTTTCTTTTTTTGAAAAGCTTTTACTATTCTGTTCTTGTGTTGAAGTTCTGAAATGTTGACTATATATGCCCTAGGTTTTCTTATTTTTTTTTTTTTGGTCATGGCTGATTTGAGTTCCATATGTTTCACTTATCTACATGTCAAATTCTTTTTCAATGCTAGCAAAGTTTTCTGCCATTATTTCTGTGAATAGGTTTTCTATGATGTTTAACACTATATCTTGCACTTTCATTTACTCTGATCAATTTTATGGTATTCTTCTTTGCATCATCTAGCAGATGCTTGATCAGTTTCTCATGGTGTCTTTCTTTTTTTTATTTTACAAAGCAAAACAGAAAAAAGGATAGAAATGATACTGAATTTCAAAAAAATAGTAGGAAATTAACACAAGTTAATATAATGCATATTGTTATCTTAGAAGTAGTTGTTCAAATTACAAGATTTAGGCACAAAAAATGAGCAATCAAACAATGAAAGTACAAACAGTTATTTTGAATGAGCTAACAGAGATTAGTAGTATAGCTATCTATCTTGTGTATATATACATATATATGTATACCTTTATAATCTTTCCCTTCTTCCTTTTTTCCTTTCCCTTATCTCAGTTGTTTTTCTTTTGAGCACTTTCTTTCCATTTCATTATCACAATATCTAATTTACATTTTGGATCTTATTATTCTTTCAATTTTGTTTTTACACTAGGGAAACAATGTGATTTTACAAATGTGAGTTTGATTTATTTCACTGATGACTATGTTCTCAAGTTGCCTCCATTTACTTATAAAAGCCTCAAGATTATCCTTCTTTATAGCTGAGTAATATTCCATTGTATAAAAATACCACATCTTGGAATGGACAACTACTGATACTTTGACCCCACATTGGCTCACTATGCTGTGTATACTTTCAGTGGCATTTTAATCTCTTGGACATGTTTTAATCTTTTTCATGAATTCCATTTCTTTCCTATGTTGGGCATTCATGGCTTACATCATTTTCCTAAAAACCTCTATTTTTATCTGTATGTGCTCTAGATTTACTAATCATGTCCTTCATTATGGTCACCATCTCTGTAAGTATGTGAGAAATCATTTCTGATTTGATTTTTTTCCAGAGACATTCATCTGCTTTGTTACTTCTGCAGTTACTACTTCAGAGGTGGGTGGCTTTTGAATTGTTCCACCTCATTGTCCCATAAGTTTACCTTTCGTGAACTGGACACAGGGTTGCATCTTGCTTTTGTGTCTTCTCACTTTTTTTGGTTTAGTTTCTGGGTTGATGCTTGTAAATTGCTTATGGCAGGTACCTTTGTTGCTAATATCAAAAAGCCTTAAGGAATGACTACTTCTCAGAGATGTCTTCTAGATGTAGTTGGCCTTTGGATTTTGAACCTGTTGCAAAATCCTACCTCTTCAACTTGCTGGGAATGAGAAGTTGTCTACTTGGTTTGGCCCCTGGTTCTGTGGCACTGGATTGTAGTATTGTTTATGACTTTTAAGAAATCTCAGTCAATATACCAGGAAGAATAACTGACTAGAACAATTATGTCATCTTGGCTAATGCAGTACAATCACCAATAACAATAACATAATACACACTCTAGAAAATGACAAAATGTGGTGATTATTAATTTGCCACTTTTAACCAAATGAACTATGTTTGATGTTATATAATAGAATCCAAAACAAAACAGAAAATTGTATACATTAAATATACCCTCAGTGTGGCAATTTTATCCTCAAGGGAGAAAATTTAAAATGGAGAAATAGAAGAAGAGAAAGAGATTAGAAGCAACGCTGGAGGACAAAGAAAGATTACACACACTTTGGAAAACTGGTGAAGAAGACAAGAGAGAAAGTGAGATAGAAGACAAAAAAAAGAACAGAACAGAACAACAACAAAAAGAAACAATGTTCACATGCATATAAAAATAAGAACAAATAATCAAAAAAAGAAGAAAATGCAAAAAAGAGAGAAACAAGAGACAAAATAATGTCCACTTAACAGGGCATGTCTCTGCTGTTTGTAGATGCAGTGGGCAGATAGAGACCATATTCATGTTGTTTAATCCCAGCAAGCCAGTAGTAGATTTTCAGCAGGGTACTGGGTAATCCCAGCAAGCCTGCCCCTTTAGTTCCATTGAAGTTCAGGCTGGTTTCTGGCTGTGGGTTGGAACCTGAGTTTTTCTTCCTGCAACACTCTGTGCCTCCTGTCAGCTTGAACTCAGCTCTGTGACCTCCTGCCCAGTTGAACTTGGCTCCACCTCAATCTGACACTGGGACTAGATGGACCCAAACTCCAACTGCTTTGAGTTTTGAGTTCTGTTGACCCCTTTCCAAAATGGTGACTGGCCTATCACCCTCTCCTGGGGGGCATCTGAACCCAAATGACTCACCAGTCACTATGGTCTGTTGCATCTGGCATGCCTTTCCACTGGTGCATTTCTTAGTGGAGGCCTCTAGGGTCTCCAGTAGTCACCATGCATCTGCAGGTTTGAGTCTCACCTCTCACATGATGAGCTAGGACTCCAGGAGAGAGTTTCACTTACCACTTTTTCCTGTGTTTAAGTCCCTCTCTTTGCTCTCCTCATTGGCTTTAGTTCTCACTTCAGATCTTTGCTGGGTCTTAGTGACTCACTTCCCTCATCCTTCTCTTCCTCAGGTTGCTATATTCCAGTGTCTGGACACCAAATCTCAGAAAGGCTGTTTCTCTGCTGTTCACCACACTGCCATCTTCCTGGAGGACCTCAGTGTTGTTTTGATTGGCATTTCTCTAATGGTCAAAGATGCTGAACATTTGTCATGTACTTATTGGCCATTTATACTTCTTCTGAGAAATGTCTATTCATTTCAGTTGCCCGTTTTTTATTGGGTCTTTTATTTTGGGGGTCTAATTTTTTTAATTCTTTATATGTTCTAAATATAGTACAGTATTATTAGTCTTCTGTCTGAGGAGTAGCCGGCAAAATGTTTTCCCATTGTGTAGATGTCTTTTCTACCTGTTGTTTGTCTCCTTTGTTGAGCAGAGTATTCTTGATTTGATATGATCCTATGTTCTGATTCTTGATGGTATTTCTTGTGCAGTTGGGTTTCTACATAGAAAATTCTTTCCTATACCTGTGTCATCAAGAGTGTTACCTATTTTATCTTCTAGATGAAAATATCACATCTTTTTTATCCATTCCTCAATTGATGGGCACTTAGGTTGTTTCCAAAATTTGGCTGTTACAAATCGTGCTGCTATAAACATGGGTGCACATATGTCACTGTGATACGATATTTTCAATTCTTCTGGGAAAATCCCCACTAGAGGGGAATAGAAAGAGTAAATAAAATCCAAGGTCTACAGTAGATAGTGTGAAAGAGTAACAGACTACTCAGGAAGAAAGGGGAAAGGAAAAAAGATACAAATTTGTATATATATATACATAAGATGGCTAAGATGATTATATTACTGATACTATTAGTTCATGGAAAAGACCAGGTAATCCTTATACAGTTTGATCAACTTTGCATGTATATATTTGGTATCTAAGCAACTCTTCTGAAGATAGCAATATGCAATATAACGATCATTGTTAAATTCTTACCATCTTGTTTTGAAAGCCCATATTGTTATTGGTTTGCATTTCTTGTTGTTGTAGTTGTTTCTCTTTTGTTTTTTGTTTTTCTTGTTTTTTTCTCTTTAAAACTAAAAAAGTGTGTTTAAGTTTTATTCTTGAAATATTTTTGATATATGTGGATTTTGAGGCTGGAATCTACTTTTTAAAAATATGTTGAAGAAGTTATTACACTGAATTACGGTTTTTGTTGTTGCTGGTAAAACATCACCTGTCACTGTAACAGGTGCTTTATTAAAGGTAAACATGCTGATTTTTTCCTCTGTTTCCAGCTTTTCTCTTTCTTTATGATTTTATCTAGATTGCCATTTTTATTTATTATCTGTAATAGTATTTCTAAGAGTATTTCTGAAATAAAGAAATATTATCATTTCAAATTCATTAAAATTTTTATAATTCCTTTCTCTTAATTTTCTCTTTCACTTTGAAAATCTTATTAATCATTATGGCTCTCCTAGATTGAAGCTTTTATGTCTTAATCAGAGTATTTTTATTTTGAGACATGTTCTCACTGTGTCACATTCCACAATCGTGTTGTTAGGAAAGTTTGAAGTAATTTATACGTACTTATGGCTCTTTCCAAACTATCATTCTGACCTAATATAATGTGATTAGGGACAATTAAGTAGAAACTCCAAATGCACATTTATGCCCCACAGATCTCAAAGAGTAAATGGGTTCTCTGAGGCACATCCTGTAAAGCCAAGCTAATGACCCCTTTCTCAGAACACCGAGATCTGATTGTTCTGGCAGCCTGCAGGCATATTCTAAGATTTGTGTAACCTCAGAGAGGTTCAGGAGAGAACTGAATGTTCATACCACCACCCATGAAAGGAGCAGGATACAGATGTAGAAGATGAGAGAGTTTATTGATAAATAGTATCATGGCTACCACTTTAAATCAGCTGATGAGTTTTGACAGTTAATATTAACCTACATTTCCTGGAACATGTAGGTGATCTTCAAAAAGCCTGTCGTTCTAGGACACAGTATATGACCAGGGTACACTGTTAGTGCTGGCAAGAAAGCATTTAGAGTTAAAATGTTTTTCATTTAAATTACTTATTTCCCAGTTCATTGCTCTGGTCTCTATTTCAACTAGACTATTTTTGTTGCTTTGTTTTAACAAATGATTTGCACAGATGGGATAACTCTTATCCAAAGTTTAGATTTTTTAAAATTTTTGAGACAGGGTCTCACTATGCAATTCAGGCTGACCTTGAACTCATGGCAGTCCACCTGCCTCAGCCTCCCAAGTACTGGGATTATAGGCATGCACCACCATGCCTGGCTTAGAAACAAAAAGTAATTAGCCTAGTCTTCATGCAAAGATACTGCAAGATAAATGACAAGATAATATAATAAACCTAAAATATTTCTAATTAACTCAGCTGCCTATAACATTCTCCCCTCTGAAGAAGTACCCTGAACTGCCATGAGGGAAAAATGGGCAATGACTGATCTGGCTTCTTCAGGCTAAACGAGGTCATAGTTATTGATAAGTAGTCAGAGATACTCTATAGAGGGTCTATCTAAAAGCCCTTGATAGACACCAGGCATTTTCATCTTGGATAGGAGTACGGCTTTAAGCCTGGAGGAAGCAAAGTCAAAGAAACAATTAAGTATGCATGGGCCAAATAATAGAATCAACAGGGTAATTATGAGTACAGTTAACAAAGATCTCCACCAAGAGGAGCTTGTATTGGCTTCCTATAAGGAGGATAAGGATAAGGTCCAGGGAATTTTAGAGTCTGATATGTCATTGATTTGTTGTTTAATTTCTTGAACAGCTATTGAGATATTAGCAGAAGGATCAGGAATGTACCTACAACATTCAGCTTTGCTAGGGATTTAGCTCAGTGGTCTAAGTGCCTGCCTGGCAAGTGCAAGGTCATGAGTTCAATCCCTGGTACCACAAAAAAAAAAATTCAGCTTTTGCAATTACATAAGTAACCCCCTGTGCTGCTGTTAGAACATCTAATGCCATCTGATTTTGGATGATGGCATGTCTCATTTATTTTACTTCTTCATTTAGGAGAGAGAGAGAGAGAGACCAGCCATGGTGTCATTTGAGGCCTGCTATGTATAGTTAGTTAAGGCCTCGATATATTGCATGGCATCTTCTAACCCTAGGGAAAGGATAAAGATAGAGGCCAAGTGATCATACCAGTGAAACATGCTTTTGGACCATCAATGTTGTAGGTGGAGGTTTGTCAATACTTTTGATACTCCTGCTTTGTAACCATGCAAATACTTCATACCCTGCCTTTCTTGTGAAGGAGCTGCCATCACAGAAGAGGGTCAAATCAGGGCCAGTAAAGGGGCATGTCTAATAAGTCTTCTCTAGCTACATACATATGGAGAATTACCTGTTAACAGTCTTGTTTGTCAGCCTCAATTTCCTCCTCTTCCAGAAAAAAGGTGGCAGGGTTCAAGGAGAAACATGTCTTTATTTGAATGACTGTTCCTTCTGGAAGTAGAGTCTGGTATTTAAGAAGTCAGTTGTCTGACAGCCATAGACTCCCTTTGGAAGAACGAAGTCTTGCCACATTACGAGGCATATATATAATAAGATCTTTGCCTAAAGTCAGCTTGGACGCCTCTGGCACTAAGAGAACTACAGCTGCCACAGCTCTAAGGCAAGCAGGCCATCCCTTCACTACACTGTCTAATTCATGGCTCAGGCACCCTACAGGCTGTTGAGCGGGTCCCCGATCCTGTGTAAGCACTCTCAAAGCCATGCCTCGCCTCTCATTGACATAAATTGATATGGTATCCTGTCAAATAAAATACCCATAAAATAATGCCACCAATTAAAACAAAACATTAATGACTCTTATTTTTTAATTGTATTATGTCATTACGATTTGTCCACTTTGACTTTCTCTATGATCTTTAAGCTATAGTTGTTGAGAGTATATCCTACTTTTACCTGATTTCTGGAACATTTATTCTTCCATAATGTGAACTGCTTACTTGCTATACAGGCCACAGAACTGTCATTCTAGAATTTTGTTTTAAATTACTTCTTCTTTCTGTTCAGGTGACTTTTTTTGGTCTTTTTGAGACAGGGTTTCACTATACAGTTCAGATTGGCCTTGGACTCACTATGTCGCCAAGGCTGGCCTCGAACTCACAGCAATCCTCCTGTCTCAGCCTCCCGAGTGCTGGGATTACAGGTGTGCATCACCACACCCAGCTAGGTGACAATTTCTGCAGAGAAAATGTGAGAAAAAAATTCAGTGTCATTCCATCCAGCCAATACGAACTATCTTCATAGTTTAAACATCATAAATCAGAGGTTGAGAACAGCTTTGCATAGGTAAAATTGGCTTACCATTAGCCTCATTATGTCTATTAAACATGAATGGGCAATCTAAGTTGAAAAATATGCAGTATGACTGAAAACAAATTTGTAAAAGTCACACCAGAAGAACTATTATTCATGAATAAATCAATAAATGAGTACATGAACTATAATTAATATATTTGGCAGATTTAAAGAGTGTGTTCTAGGGCAACCCACTCAGGACCCCTTCTGTCTCCCTCTCAGACAGAAGGTTTCTCTCCCTCAATAAATATATCCTGCTCATAACCTCCATTAAAAAAGTGTGTTCTACCTATAAAAAAGCTGTATGACACTGAGAGAAAAAAAAGCAAATTTTTGGAATTCAGAAAAATGATTGTAAAACAAAAGACATATTTGAAGATAAAGCAAGAAAATGTTTGGAATGTAAAGTCAAGTGATAATTAAGATAAAAACACTGTACTTAGAGTTGTTCTAGATTCTCCCTTGAGATGTGCATGCACACACATGTGTTTAAGTAACTGAAAAAAATAATTGATAAAGGAATCTTAGATATGTTAAGGAAAAATTAAAAGATCAAAGTAATATTAACAAAGACAAGGTATATCCAATTCAAAGTAAAATACTCTCCTGCATTTTTTCACTTGTGATAAAATATAAAATTTACCATTTTAGCCAATTTTAAGTAAGCAATCTGTAGTAGTGAATACATTCACAATGTTTTAAATCATCATCTATTCTAAATCCCTTTTGTCACCCCAAAAATCCTCACAGTGGGATTTGACACAATTTTGCTTTTTACAGATTATGCCAAAAAAATGTATACACACTTCAAGAAACGAAAAATAGCATGATATTTTTTCAACAGATGGTGTTACTCTCATATGGGAGACCCTAAGGATGTCATATATTGCAGAAAACCCACTACACTGCTGGCTCTTAAGAGAGAAAATTGAAAGTGCATGTGCAGCAATCTCAATGATCAAGGTTATCCAAGCAGCAGTTTGCTGTACTAAAAAATGTCTGGAAGCTCATGGCCACTACTTTGAGCAACTCTGGCAATCGTAGAGGCCAAAGGTAACTTGAATAAATCTCACGATGTCTCAATAAATTTAGTATTAAAATATTTTTATATAAATTTTCCTTTTCCCCAGAAGTGTGTATATGTTTTTTGGATGGACTCTGTGTTTCTACTTTGGTTACCTATGCTTTTGGAATCATATCCAAGAAAGCTTTTCTATTTTTTAGGTTTTTTAATTTTACAAACTTGGGGAATAACCTGTAACAATTTCATCCACATATACAGGGTGTAATGATCAAATCAAAGTACTTAGCATTTTCAACTCAAACATTTTTTCAAGTTTTGATTCATACATGCTTCTACAAATTTATGGGGTGTAGGATTATATTTTAATATGTGCATATAATATGTACTTATTAAATCAGGGTAATTAACATTTCCATCTCCTTACGATTACTTTGTGTTTGGAGGCTTCAAGCTCCTCTCTTCTAGTTAATCATATAGATAGGTTATTGTGAATTATAGTCCCCCTCTAGACTGAAGAACTCTGTAGAACACTTGTCTAACTAATTACTTCTACCTATTTTGGGTACCATTATCTAACCTGTCCTCTCTCTCACATTTCCTAACCTCTAGTGATCACTATTCTATATATATGAGAAAATATATGTGGTACTTGTCTTTCTGCATCTTATTTCACTCAGCACACTGTTCTCCAGTTCTGTGCATTTTGCTGTAAATCATGGTGTCATTCTTTTCAGGGTTGAATAATATTCTATTGTGTATATTTACTATAATTCCTTTGTCCACTTGTGCATTGATGGACATCTAGGTTGATTCTGTATTTAGCTATTGTAAATAGTGCAGCAATAAACACAGGTGTGCAGTTGTCTATTTGATATGCTGATATCATTCCCTTTGGATGTATATCCAGAAAAGGGGTAGCTGAATTATACTGTATCTGGTAGATCTGTTTTTAGTTTTTTGTGGAATCTCCATGCTGTTTTCCATGGTGTCTATATCAATTTTCATTCCTACCAACAGTATCTGAGAATCCCCTTTTCCCTATATCCTAATCCACTGGAATATTTTCTTTTAAGAAGTATCCATTATGTATTACAAATATGTACTAACAAAAAATTTTTTCAAAAAATTTAAAGAGGTGTATATTCTTTTCCTTGAGCATTGCTAAAATGCAGACTACCCAGGTCCCACTCTCAGAGACCTTCCTTAGTGCACATGGGCTAACATCCCAGGATATAGATTTTAATAAGAACCTCAAGTGATTCATTTTCAGAAATTCTGGTTTGTTTAGATACCTTATGTATATAATATGAATGACATCCAACAAATACCATTTTCATTTTTAACATACTTTGATATTCTGTCCCTCAATTCATGCCACATTTAATAAAATTTTAGTAAATTAATAAATATTTCAATAAAACCAGAAAGTGTCTGTTTGCATCCAAAAACCCTTTGCTCAAATTAATGTTAGGTAGATTTACCACTGTATTTTCTTCCAGTAGTTTCACAGATTTGGCTCTTACATGTAATTCTAATCCATGTTGAGTTTTATTTTTAAACATGGTGTGAGATTAGTCTAATTTCATTGTTCTGCTTGTAAAACCCTCTTGTTCCCAAAATTTTTTTAGACTTTTGTGAGACACAGTCTCCCTGGGTAGTCTAGGTGGGCCTCTGACCTCACTATTTAACCCAGGCTAGCCTTGAACCCATGGTGATCCTCCTGCCTCAGCCTCCTGAGTACTGGGATTACAGGCATGCACCACCATGCCTGTCTACCCAAAACCTTTTGTTGAAAAGACAATCCCACTCTCATTACTTGTTCTTGGCACCTTTGTCAGAAATTAATGATCTGTAAATACATGAGTTCATTTCTGGGCTCTATCCTGTTCCATTGATTTAGCTATCTGTTTTCCAGCCAAGTTCATGCAGTTCTAATCCCTGTAGATTTGTTGTATATTTCAAAGTGAAGTAGTGTGATACCTCCAGGTTCTTTTTGCTCAAGATTGCTTTGGCTACTTGGGATCTTTTGTGTTTCCACACAAATTCAAGAATTTTTCCACTTGTTTAGAAAAATGTTGGTATTTTGATGGAGATTTCATGGAGTCTGTTTATTCCTTTGGATATTATGAACTTTGTAATAGTATTCTTCAATACAAGAATATAACATATCTTTCCACATATGTTTTCTTCAATTTATTTCTTCTCTGTTTTTCAGCTTTTATACAAGTCTTTCATCCTGGTTAAATTGACTTCTAAGTATTTTTGGAGCTATTGTAAATAGAATTGTTTTCTTTATTGGACAATTAATTGTTAGTACATAGGAATGCTACTTGTCCTGCAACTTTACTGTATTTGTTTATTAAGCCTACCATTTTTCTGCAACATACATATTCCTTTAAATCATACTTAATCCCCAACTTCAACTAACAAAGTGAATCTATTTTAGCCTGTTGATCCAGAGGTATAAAACAATAGACAATAGCAAAAAACAATAGCAAAGTCATACTTCTGACTGATATTCAAATAGTCTGTGTAAAACCAAAAACACACCACTTCTTTCTCCAGAAAAAGATGCAAAGTCCACAAATAAGGTTAAGCCATCCCTTTGATATTCATTAACTTAAATACTGTGATACAATTTTAAATATTATTGATAATTTTTTAGATGATAAAGGGATAAGAAAAAAACCCACTTCATTAATATATTAATGTAGTCATACTAAATTAAGGAAGAAATGTTTATAACTGTTACACTTCCAGTTTCTGTGACTGCTCACATGATAACAACTCATTTTTCAATTATCTGCTTATGATAATCACCTTCTTCAATTATCCTCCATGTTCACTTCACCCTCAGCAAACAGTTCAGTTGCTATAGTCTGTTTTCTCTGGTTAGGTGAGATAAATCATTATTTCTGAAGGGTCTAGGCCATTAACAGTCCTGGTTGAATTGGGTTGGTCTAGTTTTCCTTGATGTTAATCACAGAATATTGTGATAACTATGAAGTACTACATGGAAATTTTTGTATTCCAGACATATTTTTCCTTGCTCTCACTGTGCAGCAGCAGCCCAGTTTCCTCTCATAACCTCAACTAACAGAGTACATCTCTTTTTGCCTGTTGATTCAGTGACATAAAAACCCCAAAGTGGCTACCAGTAGTCTCAACTTCCAGTTCAATAGAAGCATTATGTCTTTTCTTGGAAGCATTCCTCTTTTTGAACTAACACCTCTAGACCACCAATCTAAGGTTAGAAAGACAGGAAGCAAAAAAATTGCTAGTGGGTCAGTAGGGTAATGGTGAGTAGAACCATTCTTATCTCTCTTTTTTTTTTAAGAAAAGAATATGGCATTTTATTTTCACTTATAGATATATAGTACATGAGTTAAGAAATATAATCATTACAGGGCCCTCAAATATTGATAGCTTTTGATCTAACACACCAATATTAGTCCATTCCCTGTAAAGCAGAAACATTAGCAGTTCAGACTTGGTCTTTGTCATACTTGTCTTGGTTGCTTTTTTTTCATTGCTGGTACAAAACACCTGACACCCAAAGTGAAGCAAGGAAAGCTTATTTAGCTTATAGTTTCTGGAGATTTCAGTCCATAATCAGCTAGTTCCAAGCCAGGGTGGCATGACACTGGGGCAACACTTGAAGGCAGCAAAAGGGGAAAATGAAACCTCTTCTCCTGCCTTGTATTGTACACAGCCTCCCACTTCAGAGTGGGTGTAGCACTCACAAAATCTCCTTGGGCTCCTTTGCACAGGATGAGGATATTTACAAGTAAGAATCCTGGCTCCCCACTGAGTCTCTCAGTTAAACTTCTAAACTTATCAAGTTGACTCAATGTAACAACCATAATGATCCACCCCTTTTCAACTTGGCAACCAGACATATTTCTTTAAACCAGCCTCCAGATACTAAGACATGTTAATTCTTACCATTTGTAACCTGAACATTATAACACAGTTTAACAATCCTTAAGAACTGGCATTAAGTCTATAAAAATAATATTATATTAGAATAATAATGTTCTATTCTTGAACTCCCAAAGACTCATACATATCTCTTTATGCAAAAGGCATTTAGTCCTTCTGCAAGAGTTTCCCAGTCCTAACAGTTTCAACATTGCTAAAAAGTTCAAATCCCAAGTCTCCTCCAAAATGGAAGGCAAACCTTAGCTGCAAGCCCCTGTACAAATGAAAACAAAATTAAACACTTCTAACATGCAATGGCACAAGACAGACATTACCATTTCAAAAGTTACAAACAGGGGAATTCAAAGCATTGGAACCAAGGCAAGTCCAAAATTCTGCAGGGCAAATGTTAAGTCCTATAGTTGCTTGTCCAGCATCTGAAAGAATCTGTGGCAGATTGTGAGTTCCAAAGGGCTCCAATAGTAACCAGCATGGGTAGGGAGAAGCAGCCAGCCCAAATACGCACATGCAGGTTGCCTTTGGGACTCTCTTGTGGGTAGCCAGTGGGGGCTGGGAAACCAACTAGCTGTGCCTTGGAGAAGCTGTGAGTGTCTGGAGAAGCCCACCCCACACCCCACTGACTCCTAGGGATCTTGGTTTAGGAGAAACCCAGGTGTCTGACCCACCCACCCACTGCTAACATGGGGAGTGCCTCAGACCCCACAACCCACTCATCTGGAGGAACTCAGGAAAATGTCAAGATGAAGGAGCAAAAGGCAATCTCCAACTCAAACAGAACAAGTCCAGGAGACACGGACATGGAAAAAAGTGGAAGTTGAACACCTGAAATTTCTAGGATGATGGCAACTGAAGTAAAGAAACTACTTTGTGAGGCTGTAAAAGAAATTAGATCAGAAATAATATCTCAGGTAAAAGAAGAAATGACAGCCATAATAAAAGAGTTGCTGAGCATATCTTAAAAAGACATAGATTTTAAAAATGAGGCGCATAGGAGAATGAGGGAAACCTTGAATGAACAATATAGAGAACCACTGGAATGCATGAAACAGACTCAAAGAGATATCCAGGAAGTTAAAATTTCACTGAAAGCTGGCAGAACTGCTTGAAAGAAACCGAACAGACTTCAGACCTTGAAGATGGAATTCCAGCTAGCGATCATGAAAGGAAAGATCTCTTAAAAATAACAAGGAAACAGGTAATAACAATTTAATGATGCAAAGAAAAATAATTTAAGAATGACAGGTGTCAGCAAAAAAGCAAGAGTCAACATAAATGACATAAAGAGACTATTTACAGAAGTAATAGCAGAGAACTTCCCAACCATGGGGAAAGGACCTGACATACAGATATGTGAGGATTATAGAACTCCAACTAGCCATAAACAAAATAAATCTATACCCACGCATACAATAATGAAGATCCCAGAAATTCAACACAAGAACAGAATATTAAAGGCTCTTAGAGAAAAGAAACAGATCACCTATAAAAGAAAACTCATCAGAATCACTACATAACTTCTCAACACAAATCATCAACTCAAGAAGAGCT
>RJWT010002968.1:0-38367 GCA_004365215.1 Cuniculus paca
ATTGTTTTAAACCATGAAGAAGTAAAATAGAACCATGTGACCATCTTCCTTGAATTCATATTGCTAGAACTCTTTCTTTTAAATTGAGAAAAATAATTGGGTTTCTTTTTTTAAACAAAAAGTGTAATACACTTTAATATCTGTAAAATTATTGTCTATTCCTCAGCCATTGCAAGTAGTAGATCATTAGTTTCCAATGATACAGAATAAAGATTTACTCAAGAAGCTTTTTAAAAGATGGATTTCATGGTTCATTCCAGACTAATGAATCAGAATATCTGTGATTAAAGTTTGGATATGACTAACATTTTTGTCAAGTGTTCTATTGGTTCCAAGGTGGCCCTCCTTGAACTGGTCTGTGAATTGCATTTGGAAAATACTGAATCCATCCTGACATGTCAGGATTTATTAGGGTGCTGCTTGGGGGCTTGCCTGCTTTTCTCTTCTAAAAAAAATGTTGATTTTCTTGAATATCATTCTATTTCTTGACATCATAATATCACAACTCATTATTCCTGAAATATTGACATTATCTCTCAGTTTACTTAGATAATATTTCCTAAACATGTAAGTTTCTGAACTCTTTTCATTATTATAATACATATTAAAAGGCCTAAATCATAAACAAAATCATAAAATAGTAACATAACAGTAATGTAGAAAACAGGAGAATTAGAAGAGAAGACAAAATTTATATTATATGATAAAAATATTGTTATTTACTTTAAAAAAAAATTAATGGGATCTTGAATATACCAAAGACAATATTTTTTTCTCTTCTCACACTGGCCACCAAAATTGGCTTTTGGTCCTATTTTATTTTTGAAACATAGGAATAGAAGTTTACCAATAGGAGATTTATTAAATAAAAAATAATCTTGTCTGGCCCATAATCTTATTAAGGACATTATACTTAGGAAAATCTAGCTCCAGAGAGGTTAAGCAGTTTTCCAAGATCACAGAGCTAGTGAGCACTGGTGCCAGGATTCAAACTGTTGACAGTCTTTGGGTCACACTGGAAGCAGTTAACAGCACAAACCGTAAGTTGATTATTTTAAAAAATAAAAATGAGTTTTCTATTTCTAGACTGCTTGCCTGTTTTGATCTTTTTTATTTAATGCATGCTGTTCAATCCAGTAGAATAGCTGTGGTAAGATCTAATAAAAAATTAATAAAAATCACTTCATAGGACGCAGTAATTTCTTGTAATGCAGTTGAAGTCTCATCTCAGCCTAAACTTATTGATGATTTGTGGTAGTAGACAAGTAATCTTATTTTTGGCCTTATTAAAATTGTGATCTTGATATGTCCAACAAAACATCCAGAAAGTGAAAAAAATAATGATAGAATATGTGTAATGACCTTTCTTAGTGTGGCTTTTCCTTGCATTAACATGAAATTATTTTGTGTTAATTTAATGCGTATTAAATGTACCTGTGCATCCCTGCAGAGATGAATAATACTGTAATGCGTTCTGTGTCAATTTTCTATTTCTGCATAACAAACTACAACAAAACGATAATTTTGAAAACTTTCCACTGACTCTGTAGGTCGACTGGAGATTTCTTCTGCTGGTTTCTCCAGGGCTCACTCCAGTACCAAACAACATGTTTGGAGGTAGTGGGTCTTCATGGGTTGCCTTTCATTTCTGAGTTTCAGTCTGAAGGCTGGGCTGGTGCAGATGATGAACCACCTCTTTATGTAGTCTGTTATTCTAGGCTTCATCACAAACTATCAGAAACATTTTAAGAACATGAGATTGAAAGTCACAAGCTATGTTAATGCTGGAATTTAGAACTCATTAAAAGAAAAAAAAGAAGAAGAAGAAGAAGCCCTGAAATATTACAGGTCATGTACAAGAAATGTAAGTTACAGGATAAGCTCATATTCAAGGGGTAGAGAAATATTTTTATCTCTTGATAGCATGAGATAAACAAAGTTGTGGTCATATCTAATGAGGCTCCTTTGAACTAGTCAGATTAATCACAAATATATGTGACTGTAGTATTGTGTATGATATCACGAGAGGCAAGGCAAGGTGGTGTAGAGAAAAGAGGCAGAATTTGAAGAGCAAGCACATGACACTGAATGGGCAGATTTAAGCAATGTCTTCAACTCCATAAACTTGAAATTTTCTTTTTCTCAACCATTAAATAAAGGTAGAAACTACACCTGCACAGTGTGGTTATGATGGCTCATTAAAGTGATATACATAAAATAATTTTATAATGCATCAAGTACTAAAGTCATATGAATTATAATACAAATAACCAGGTGAAAAACATGATTGTTAACTGGTTTTTTAAGAATATTTTAGGATGAACACTGCTAGTTGTTTGTGTGAAATATTTTCATGAGCTACCAACAGGAAAAGTGACATATTAATGAATATTCAGGTTTTAAAAGTGAATGTTAGATTGTTTGTATGATTATTAAGAAAAGATTTTTATTTTATTCTTTACAGGAAGAAGAAGGAAGAGAAGAGAGGTGAGGACAGGGTTTAGATATAGAGAGAAGAGAAGAGAAGGCAGGACATTGAATGATGAAATTATGTACAATATGAGTACTCCTGTAAATGCCACATAATGTATTACTTTTGGGAAAGTAAGTTAGCTCATTGAATTTGGACATTTTTAGTTAATTATTTTTTCCCTCATTATGGTTAGATAGGATGTAACAGAAACAACATATAGAGACTCAGTCAGGCAAAATGGACCGGGGTAAGGATAATATTCACAGAGATCATGATGACAGCATCAGACATCCACAATCTGTGGAACTGGTTGTTTCAACCTAAATTTATCTCTTTCAAAGGGCAGGGATTTAGCAGCTGACTTCAAGTTTAAATCTCAACAAATCGGAGGAAAATTTGCTGGGGTGCCTAGTGATCTAATTTCAAACCATTGATTCACTTAAACGAGAGGCTATAACTTCAATTTCCTTCTTGAGTTAAAGTTATGATTGTTTTTATTAGAAAACAAATGATATAAACTTTCTGGCTTATAAAGGAGCATCAGTAATTTGCCTTTCTCAACCACAATGGAGAACAGAGGTGCAGCTTAGAAAAGGGCCCGATTTACCCTTTAGAAGACCAAAGGCAAGTGCATCATATTTATGCTGCTGAAATTTGCAGTTGTCACTGTTACTAAGACAGGTCTCACTCACTAGCTGACACTGAGTTACAGAGCAATGAGGCTTGCTAAGAAAGGCAAATACAAGTTTTATTGGTACAAAGAGAGCAACATTGCAAACTAATGACTTCTGTCCCTTTAGATTATGGCTGGCAGGGGTTTGATCCAGTAAGGCAATTTCTCTCAAATGGCCCATCAACATCACCTCAGCTGCCATAAGCATCAGCAGCACTTTGGCCCCTGCCCTTCTTTAGCAGGGCCATCTCTCTAGAGGCAAGTTTGAGCCTTTCACTTCAGGCTTAGTTTTAGCTGTGAAATATTACAATACTTACAGGTGAATGAGGAGAATTCATATCTTTTCATTTGGTTTTTTAGTTATAGTTCTTAAACTTTTCTCAGAATCTCATGGTGGAATAAATTGCAGTTTGGTCTGAGACCAAACAGCATAAATAAACATTATTCTTAGTATAGCTTCAGCCTCTGTTCTCTGCTATCCCCATCCCAGGTATCCAATTTATCACCAATTGAGTCAAGACATCCAGGTGCCCCTACTAGAGACTATGCGTGTCATTGCCTTACATTTTCTCTATTTCTTTCCCAAAGTTCCTTCACTGAAATTATAATTCATTACATTTCTCCTCCATTGGAGATTCACTTAGACTGTAGCTCAAACTCTTTAACTATTTCAAAACATTGTATGCACCACTAATGTTGATGTGTTGTCAAACTTTTAGATAAACTATTTCGCTCCAGATCAAACACTGAAGAAGTTTAAAAGAAACTTTTTGACTATTTACACAAACGAACAAGGCAGTGTATACTTCACCTTCATCAGAGTGGCAGAAGAAAGTTCTATCTGTAGTTAGGTCTATCATAATACCTCCAAGCACCTACCTGCCCTGGCTGAAATTTCTGCAATGCTCATGAATTCTGCAACATTTTTTCTAGGCAGAAGTCCTTGCTTGTCATTCTCTTGCTTTGTTCAATAGTCACTTCTTAGGTGATCAGTAGATCAGTGATTTTTGTGTAGGAAGAGACTTACTTCAGAAGGTCCCTGTTCGTGCTAGCTTCTGAGCGCATGATGCATCCATCCTGAGTCTGGGCCCACCTTTATTAATAGTACTGGTTTGCTACCATTTATATCACAATCTCACAATCGCCCATGAAAAGAGATCCTTCATCTTCAAGCCCTCACCCTACATCCCTTAAACACAACTGAGGAAAAAAAGAATACACACCAACATAACATGCAACAGTTTTTAGACTCAGAACAGTCCCAGTGCTTGCTTATGAAACAATAAAAGCTTCCTCAAGGGAGCAGTATGAAGGACAGCTCAGCCTAATACACAAAGATCATTTTCCATGGCACCCCAGTATTTCAGAGAGCTGCCTTTTTTGGTTTGGTCTCTAAAGTGTGTATGCACACCTGAAGATTTGATCATGGGCAGTTTCCTCTACTACATCCAATTTGTAATCTTCAAAGTTGTCTCAAAGATTTGGTTCCTTGTAAGAAAAAATCTATACTTTTTTGTTACTTTAGCTGTCAATGCTTCAAAGTCTGAAAGCCAAGTTACAGTCTCACTCAAGCACAATGAACTAACAGTGAGCTTCTTTTGCCCTTGACCATCACTATCCAAAAATGGAAACTGAGGCCTGCAAGACAATGCAGTACACTGCCTTAGGACTCATGATGTGCTTTTGAGTCTTTCCTAACAGCTATAAAATAAGGGAAACTCTGGACCCTGCTTGGTGAGTGCTAATGACAGTCAGTTTTACCGTGTGAAAATGGAGATCACTTAGAAAGTAAATAATTTTTTGCCCTCCTCATATCCAAGGATCTTTGCAATAATGCTTGCTTCCTTTGCCAATCTTGCGCAGGCTTCTTTAGGGACTCTGCAGCTGTAACACCTCCCTACTGCTTTACTTGAGCAGAAAAGAGAATGCAGTTACTCATTCATGTTAACTGCTACTCCTTACCATCTTCTTTTGGTTGGTTCTCTCATTCTCATGGTGTTGGATTCAGATACCTCTCTGCCCTTTAGCAAGAACTCAACTCCATGTTCTTGCTTAAAAGAAAATTTATTTTCTTTTATTAAAATGCAAACATATAGAGAGTAGGAGATTCTGTGCAATTTTATAACTGTCAGAATACACTGATATTTAGCTAAATACTCACAAAAATAATTTTAATAACTCTTTGCTATGTTCTTTCTCTTTGGCCTGAAAGTAGTCATGGTACCATGCACTTTTGAATTAATACATTACAATAGAATGTTGAGAAAACAGACTTTTTTTCTTTGTTGTTCTGTCTGTCTCTTTTATGTAGCTCATATGCAAATGCAAAAGATTGTATGGAGCAATAAGAATTAAAGAGGAACAGCTAAGAACCTAATGCTTTATAGCCTGTGAGACATTTAGCTGTCAGAGGACAGCATATTCAATAGAGTCAAGTAGAACTGAGTGCTTCCTTTTTTATTTTAATTTAACGAATTAAGTAACAGGAAGAAGAAGAAGATAAAAACAGAGTGCAAATCTTCATGTCATCCACCAAAAAACAGAAAGGTTAATATATTTCCAGCTGCTTGAAGTTTTTTCTTTTATCTTCAATGCACTTTTTCTCTCTTCTTTTTTCTGTTTAATGCTAAAATCATTCTTTCACCTGGTTCATATAGCTATTGTAAATTAGAAACAGCTATTGAAAAAAGAACATTAGTATACACAATATTACAACTTCAAAAGCTACATTTTTATGTCATCGTCCACCAAATATTAATCATGTTTGATTCCCTTATGAATGTAGAGTTGAGACAAAAATCTATTTTATCATTTTTCTTAAGTTTTAGTGATAAGTGAAGTTCAGTTTTAATTTTTTCTGCTGACAAATCATTACCACAGTGAAATGTTTTCAAATGAATTTTTAAAAATTTGTATTTTAAAAATACAAATACAGCTACTTATCAGAAGTCTCATTGTTGATACTTGTTATGATTATGATCAATCTATACAGAAGAATGTTCTGAGATTTTCAAACAGCAACATGAGAACAAAAAGTTCTTTCTACATATTTAAAACTCAGGACTTACCTTTCTTACTATGCAAAGTTGAGTGCCAACTGGTATGTGTGTAGGGAGTATTGGAACTGGAAAATGATCATTTTATAACCATAACAATAAAGATTAGTTCAAACATGAGTCATCAATAGATATTAAATACAAGACAATATTTTGATGAGAAACAAGACAGTTACATGGATTCAAATCATTTCCATGTGGATCACCAGTAATAATATTGAGGCAGGAGATTAGAGCATGGCAAAATGGCTAGACAATTGAGTATGAACTGTCAATCATGGAAACCTGTCTATCTAAACTGGGCTGCACATGCTGAGCCCTTCACTGAGCAGCCTGGATCTATGTCAGAGGAAAATATAAAAAGTAGTGGACATTGGCCACATGGCCACTGTTCTCTTGCTGTTTCAGTGGCCTGCCCTGTGTGCAAGTCATATTTTATCTTTTGTTCACAGCACTTCTTTTTCACTTTTTTCCTTATTCTTTTAACTTTAATAAATGTGAAGCTTTTATATATTTTATTTATTCCATCCAGTTTGGGGCAGTAAAAGCCTGGAAAGGACCACTGGACACCAAAACATTTGGTAATAGTGTAAGAAAATAAAATTTTATGATGGAGAAAGGAACAATATTTCAATAAAGGGATCAAAGTTAATATCATCAATAGGAAACACAATGGCATCATATATCCCTAGATGCAATAAGGCTAGGAATTAATGACTTAAATCTATTTACAAGAAAACACTGGACAAATTTAAGAAAATATTGTATTTTTAAAAGTCAAACAAAATATGTGGCACACTCCTGTGGCCTCAGCACTTTGGAAGTTTGATGAAGGAGGATTGCAAGTAACATCTCTACTTGGACAACTTAGTGAGATGCTGTCTTGAAATAAAATAACTTGAAAAGGGGATGGAGATGTAACTCAGTGCCAAGGCTCTGAGTTCAATCCCTACGACCAAAAAAGAAAACAAAAAAAAGTAAAGACATAAAAAACAGAACACTGTGAAAGTATCTTAGATTAAAGAAAAATAAAAATAGATGACAACTAAATATAATATCTGGTCTTAGACTAAATTCCAAAATGAAAGGAAAAATATTGTACATCAACAGGTCTTTTGTTAAAATGAGAATATTGATGGTACATGCTCTGGTTTGGTTACGGTTTAAATGTGTCCTCAAAAGTTCATGCTGGAAAGTTGGTCTCCATGAAGTGAGAAGTGGCGGGAAAATTAAGAGGTGTAACCTAGTGGAATGTCAGGGGACATCGCCATGAGAAGAATCCCTGTGGACTTATAGGACCCTGATTCTCATCACAATGCTGCTAAAAAAGAATCAAACTGGTCGATTCACGTTCTTGGGTTTCCTAGCTTGTCATACTATCCATGCTGTACACACTTTCCATGATGCCAACTGCCATGAAAACTGCATCAAGGCTGAGGAAAACCGGGTAGCAGGCTATTGACATCCCAGAGTTGAAAGCTTAATAAACCTCTTGTTAAATAAAGTGCCCAGTCTTAGTTATAATGTTATAACAATGCAAAGTGAAGTAAAACAATAGATTGATCAAAATTTTGTACCAATGGTAAATTTGCTAAGACTGATCCTTTGAATGTGATTCTCTTAGAGAATATTCTGACTACTGTGAAATATATAAATATGTATGAAAATTAAAATGGACAAAAATGTTAAAAACAAGTTAAACCCTGGTTATATATGAAAAGAGTTTGGAAGTCACCATTTCATCCTAAGAATGAGTAAAAAGCCAGAAAAAGCAAGAAAATGAAAAAAAAAATTACATTTAAATCTATAAAAAGGAGGTCACAGGTCAAACCACTGCCCTCAAATCAAAGACAGATTGCAGATACAGAGAATCACAATACAATACAGCAAAAGCCTTTTCAGGAAATAGTTCCAGACAAGAGCACCTAAAGTATAATTAATGAATCTCTGGAGAATAGATGTGGACAAGACATAATATTGAAAGTTCTAGGGCAACTCGGTCATAGGGAGCCCCCACAATTTTATAAATTTTGCCTCTAAGAGGCAGACCAGATTCTTACAGTTAATATTTGAGAAAAACACTATTAGTCAGTGGGGGAAAAGGAAACTATTCTGAAATATGCCGTAACACTGTGTTCTTCACTAAGCAGAGCCTACTTGCTGGTGTTTTATTAGAACTTAACTGACAAATCCTCAATTCCAATATGTTACAGTCTTTGTGTATGGAGGACTAGAATGAATGCTTAGAAACAACAGTGAAATTTGTAGTCTGCAGGCATATGTTCAGCAAAAATAAATAAATAAATACTAATAATAAATAAAATATTTAAAAAACTAAAATACTTAATTATAAAACTATACAACATTTCTTTTCACCCGAGTACCTTACCCCTAATTTATTTAAAGCCTATTTACTGAAGTTTCTTCTGCCCAGTCTACTTGGTCTTGCTATCAAGGAAAAAATTATGAGACATATCAACAAGCAAAAATCACAGATCAAAAAGAAAGAGCAAGCATTAGAACCAGATGCAACAAACATGTTGGAATTATCTGACAAGAATTTTTTTAAAAAAATATGATTAATGTGCCAAGAGCACTAATGAGTAAAGTAAACAACATGAAAGGGTAGATGAACAACATGAACTAAGAGATAAAAATTCTAAGAAAGAGACAAAAAGCAATGCTACAGATCAAAAACACTATGACAGAAATGAAGAATGACATTGACGGACATTGATGAACAACTGAGGAATTTCAGAACTAAATACATGAAAATAAATGCTCAAAAACTGAAAATCAAAGAGAAGAAAGACTGATATTAAAAGAAATCAGGAAGCTGAGTGCAGTGGTATACAACTATAATCCCAGCACTTAGGAGGCTGAGAAAGATCATGAAAGCAAGGCCAACCTGGACTACATAAGTGATATCTTATCTCGAAAGAAAAAAAAAAAACTTTAGAACTATCACCAAACTGTGACACGTGCATAATGGCAATACATGCACACTGAAAAAAAAAGATGGAATAGTTGAAACAATAGTGAATGAGAATTCTTCCAAAATTAATGTCAGGCTTCAAACTAAAACTCAGAAAGCTCTGAGAATTCTAAGGAAAAAATATAAACAGACAAACAAGAACATAATAAATGACTTGTAGGAATATAATATAAAAGCTACTAAAAATTAAAGAAAAATACCCCAAAGAAACCAGAAGAGGAAAATATATTAACTATAGAGAACACAAAAAGGATTATATACAACTTCTGCTCATAAATAGGCAAACGAGACAATGGAGTGAAATATTTAAAGTATGGAGTAAAAAAATCAAAAAAATTATTCTTTAAAACTGAAGGATAAATAATATATCTGAAAAGCACAAATTGATAGATATGTTTCCAGAAGATCAGCCTAGCAACAAATGATAAAAGGTGTTATTTAAAAGAAAGACAATAATACAGATCAGACATTAGGATATAAATAAAGGAAGAGCACTCAACATGTAATTAGTGAAATAAAATTTAAATTTTTATTTCATTACTGATAACTTAAAGAATAATGATTTGTCAAAAGTCATAGCAGTTATTATATCTTATTAGTATGCTCATGTATTTCTTTTATTTATAATCATATGACCATGTATGCTTAAATACAAGGAAAGATGAATGAGAGTGATAATACAAGGGATGGAAAGAAAGAATTAGTATTATTTATTATAAAGTAGTCACAAAATGCATAAAGTAGCACTGTGGAATTCTGAATGGACTTGTGTTATTAGTTGTAAATATATATTCCAAACTCTTAGAAAGGAAAGGTGAAATTATGTAAAATGTCCAGTTAAAAACATGAAAAGCAGAAATGAATAGAATATAAAAAGGGGAAAAAAGAACATGGGCAACAAATACAAAACATACAGTAGCTGTTAATCCAACTATATCTGTGATCACTGTGAACATCAATAGCATTCATTTAAAGCATACGTGGTCAGAGTTGGTAAAACCCAAGCATGTGTTATTGACAAAACCTCACTTTAAATATAAGGACATACAGATTAAAAGTAAATATGTGTGGAGATATATAGTGCTATCAGCAATCAAATAAATCATGAGTAACCATATGAATTTAAGACAGAACAGAATTCACAGCATGGAAAGTTGTCAGGGATAAAGGGCATTACATAATGCTAAAGGGGTCAGTTATCCAAGAGCACACAACCATCTTAAATTCTTAAGACTGGGTCCAGCAAGCCCATCTCTTTTTATACTGTAAATTTGTACTTTAGTGTACTAGCAGTTGGCTGTTCATATGAGTACTTTTCCCTGAGGGATACAAGAAGCAGTCTACGTGTTTACTCACTTATGACAAACAGCAAGGGTGTGTGCATGTGTACAAAAGTGACAAAATGGAATTTTTACCTACTTTATGCTCTGTGTAACTTTGTTTTGCATATGTTTAACCAAGCATCGTAGAGAGTCCAACAGACCCACATCACTCCAGGATTTGTTTAAAAAAAGTTTTTTGGTAGAAATAACCTATTTCAGTGCAATGGCATATGAAAAACCAGATTTAAAAGTGCAGGAGGTCAAAAGTTAATCCACAGATTACTCATGTATGGATGATAAAAATGATCCATTATGGTAAAATATATGCTTTCCTAACAGAGGAGTGATTGTGTGTATGGTGATGATTCTGACGATGACTTTGACATTGACCATGTGAGCCGAAGTTCCTGTGACAATAAAGTGGAGCAAAAATTGACTGATACAGACACAGGAAATGCAGACCTCCTTGATTCAGATGACAAAAAACAAAACAAAACAAAACCAGCAAAGTGAGAACATATTTGACTAGTTGAAATGTTATGAAATGGCCACACAACCAAATCGAACTACCCAATGTTAGAACGAGCTTTGAAAATATAGTAAGGGTCTTGGCAGAGGTAAAAGGTATTAGAGAGAATGCCAGGACGCCATTCAATGTTGGAAATTGTGACAGATAAAATGCTACAAGATGCTATGAAATACACAAAGGCTAAAATGCAAATAAAACATTCTGTATGCACCAATAGCCATATTAAAAAACCTATTATGACACCTTTCTAGCTAAACTGAAAGCATTCATAGGTCTGTTGTACTTAGGAATTTCTCATGATGATCTCAGTAATGTAGAAGACTTATTGAAAAGCAATGGTTTAAAATATGGCCTAAAAATGAATGCCCTTGTAAATGCAAAGATTTCTTATGCTTTCAATTTAAATTTTTATCCTGAAAGTCAGCCATTGGGTCCTTATCTGTATAAACCAAATGTTGTGAACAGACTTGTTGCCCCCATCTCCCAAACTAATTGCAATGTGATATTCAACAATTGGTTTATCAGTTTCCAATTGATTTTTTTTTTATCTTTTTGAGACAGAATCTCGCTATGCAGGTCAGGCTGGCCTTGGGCTCACTTTGTAGCCCAGACTGGTCTCAAACTCACACTGATCCTCCTGTCTCATCCTCCTGAGTGCTGGGTTTATAGGAGTGCACCACCACACCCAGCTCCCAATTGATTTTATATTTGCTAACAGAGCATGAACTGACCAGTGCAGGAACTGTACTCAGGAACAAAGTAGAAATTCCAAACGAAGTGTTGCACATTCAAACCAGAGAATTGTATAGTATGATCGTTGGATTTCAGAAAGATATAATACTGGCCTCAGATATGGCAAAGGAAAACAAACTGTGACTGCTGATGTCAACATTGCACCACGATGGAAATAATGACAGGGAAATGCTGACGAAACTTAAGCCTGAGATGGAAATGTTTCACAATAATACCAAAGATGAGATAAATGTTGTTGATGAGTTATGCAACAACTATGATGTCACTTGAAACAGTATGTGTTGATCAATGGTTGCATTTTACTTGATTCTAAACTTGTGTTGCATAAAAAGTTTAATGGTTTACAAAGAAAATAACAAGAGTAAAATATCAAGGAGAAATTTTCTTAAAGGGTTGGGACTAGAGCATATAAGAGATCATTTACAGCAGAGGAAAAACAAAATGTTTCTGGCCAGGAAACTATGCAAAAGAATTTGTGGAGCACACTGGTGAGCTAAGTGAACAGGCAGGCACAACATCACAAAGACCTATGACAACAGGAACACAAGAAAGATGTCAACTATATGATTAAAAAAGTATAGGAAAACAAAACTTATGTGCTATCTGTGTAAGTGATACTTGTCTATGGAACATGCTGTTGTCATGTGTGAAGACTGCCTTAGCTGTGACAGTAGAAGCAAGTTTATTTTTTGTAGTAGAGTTCCATTGGTACTTTCATTGTAGTTCATGTAGAAATTTATTTCTGATGCTATTTTTGGGGTTTCGTGAACAAGTACAGAGCTGATATGAAAATGTTGATGTTTATTCTAAATGCACAGTGTCAAATCAGCTGAACACATTTAACACACTTACCGACAATCCCAAAACTGTGATCACAGGACAATAAAATCCATGAATTGCTGTGATCACAAATCCCATTTAATATCCATAGGCCAATGACTGTGAGGAAAGCTTTGATTTATACATCTAAATGCTCATCTATGAAAAAGACAAACATAGACCCTCCCAGCAAGAGGCAGAACAAAAGGGTAATATAAAATAAAAGCAGATTTTCTTTTGTATTTTTCATAGTGCTAAGAATGAACCCAGAGC
Organism: Cuniculus paca; assembly: GCA_004365215.1. Taxonomy (NCBI): domain Eukaryota; kingdom Metazoa; phylum Chordata; class Mammalia; order Rodentia; family Cuniculidae; genus Cuniculus; species Cuniculus paca. Next base: position 12,894 of record RJWT010002968.1, read on the forward strand.
TTCAAGCATGCTAGCTAAGTTCTCTGCCACTGAATTGTATCCCAAGCTCCTCTTAAAACAATTTTCCATTCATATATACAAAGGCCTCAGGCAGAGTGAGAAATCAATGTGAAGCCAGGAAGAGAATTCAAGTCTCCTGGTTTTACAGTCCAATATTCTGCCTGGAGAGCACTGCTTCAGGGACAGTAAATGAAAACCTTTTATCAAATAGTGTTCCTCAAATCCTCCTCTCCCAACAACTACACTGAATGGAGATATGTTTCTCTGCTAGTGATCACACAAATACTTACTGAAAAGAAAAGAGGAAAACTGCTTAGGTGTACATCACCTACATGTAGGAGAGCTTTTAGAAAAAAATTTCCTTAGAAAATGTTATGACTTCTATCTAGATATTCATCCAAAGCCTCATGTGGTCATAGGTGGGGCTTTTTCAAGGTAGCTGGATCTAGGAGCTGTGATCCTGAGATTAAAGTTATCCCACCCTTTGTGTAGGCAACACCAGTCAATACACTTACAGCCCAGGTAGAATACAAAAGCAAGTTCTGCTGTTTCATTGTTGCTGCTGCTTGCTGCTTTGCTGTCTCCTGCCTGCTTGCCATAGACTGTTTCTACTCTGAGAAACCCCTCTGCTGTGTCACCTTGCCTTGAAACCAGTCAACTATGGACTGAAATCTCTACAAACTATGAGCTAAATAAAACTTTTTTCATTTAACTTGTGAGTGTCAGATGTTTTGTCTCAGCAATGAGAAAAGTAATAAAACAGAAAAGCACTGTTTAGGGAAAAGGAAAGATTGAAAAGAAGTAGATAGTATCAGAAGAGGTAGACTCAAAAATCTTAAGAAAAGAGTTCACTTTAAGTAAAGAAAAAAAAATGAAAGAGGAAGAAGTTAAGGTTATAACCTGAGTAATTTCCCATATCCCTGCATTCTTTGAATTGATTTTTAACTCTTATTCCACATACACTGCCTTTACAAATGAAAATAACAAGAGAGAAGAAAGAAACTGTTAAGTTTTGGCAAGAAAGTACTTCTCAGTGTAGTAGAAAGAAATTTTTAAATAACTTATTAAAAATAATGAACTAAAGAGGCATGTTTGAGGTGCTCCCATATCTCAATGAATCTGCTAGAGTTAGAAGACTTTAAAAGACCAAAAGGTCTTCACCTGTAAGTTTGTTGTAAAATCAGTATCTAATAACCCATTTACTCAAAAGTCTTGTTTATGGAAACAAAACCAGTAATATTACTTTTCCTTAAAAGCAATATTTATAACAAAATATGAAAAAATATTTGAAAAACCTTTATCAATCTGAAATGAACCAATTTATCACAGAAGTACTCAGAGGTAGACAAGTTTAAGTAAACTTGAAATGTTCCCTGTATTATTTATGTAAGGATTCTGGGTTCAACCAAAAGTTGGATGATACACTTATCCAGTAATTGTATGATACATTGGAGTTAGCAACTATTGCTGCTTAAAGAATACAAAGAGAACATCAGTCCACCCACAAAACATGTATGGTGTCCAGTCTCAACCATGAGTCCTAGCGTACTTTCAGTCCTATCACACATCTCATATAGATCTTACCATTCTGTCACAAATAGCTCTCCTTCTCCAGAACAACTTTCACACAATTTTAATATTGACTTCTTTTTTAAAGGCCATGTTAAATTTCTTTTCTTACTAAAAACAAGCTCACTTTTTCTGCAGAGGAAAATAAGATCAGTGAATAAGATCACTCAATTTCCTGGGTGTCTCTAATCTCCCATCTCCATCCCAACTGAAAAGTGGTTGGGAGGTAGCTCAACAGTGAAGCACTTGCCTAGCAAAGATGAAAACCTAGATTCAATTTCTGGTATCAAAAAAAGAAAAAAGAATAGAAAAAAGAAAAAAGAAAAGAGAAAAGAAAAGAAAAGACAAAAACATTTTTGATTGATGTTTTTCTTTAGTCCTCAGAAGATGTGGGTATCTATTTCATGTGATAAATAAAACACAAACGAAATCAGTTTACAACTAGACAAAAAAATGAATATGTGAATAGATAAGAAGATAAATGTTCCAAATTCTTCAAAATATTTCAATTCCTTGTTTCTCTTTTTTACATAATGTTCTGCTGAATTCCAGTACATTCCAGAATTCTTCCCAAAATATTTCACCTTCTGTTTGCTAAGATTTCTAATGTTTGATGTGAAATATCTTAGCTAACATAGCCATCATAAAAATATCTAAGTTTAGTAGAGATTGAATTTTTTTCCTCAAAAAGTTGTAATTTCAATTCTAATTCCCAGTACCTGTTAATATAGTCTTATTTGTATGCAATGTCTTTGCAGGTACAATTAAATTATAAAGAGAATATACTTAATTAGGACAAGTTCTAGTTGAATGTCCTGGTGGCTGTATAAATGGAAGAAAGTATGACTTGATGGCACAGAGAGGAAAATATCATGTAAAGATCTAGTAAGAGTTTCAAAATGAAGACAGCAATGTGAAGACAAAGGCATAGATTGTAGTGATTCATTCAGAAGCTAAGAATGTCAGTGATTTCTGACCACTATAGAAGTAGAAGTGTGACATGAAATGGATTCGCTCCAGAACTTGCAGATAAGACAACCTATGTCAGCTCCTTAGTGTTGGAATATATTCTCTAGAATAGTGAAAAATTAATTCATGTAGTCTAAAACTCCAGTTGTGGAGTTTTGTTATAGTAGCCCAGATAAACAAATAGAGGAGATAGTATTATTATCATTTCTTTTATGCAAGGATGCTACCACAATTGCATAACTCTAATTGAATTTAACATATTTTGGTTTTTTAAAAAATTTTTATTTTACTTTATGGAAAAAAGGCAAAACAAAATTTCATAACAAAATAATAGGAGAATAGCAACAGCTGATACCTTACATGTTGCTAACTTTAAAGTAATTGCTCAAGGTACAAGATATAGGAATAAATATTTCTCCAATCAATATTAGCACATTTTATAACATTCTGTGCTTGACTTCTTGCTTTGGGGAAATAACTAGTTTACCTTTATTTTAATGAATCGATTTTATAAAGACTAAAAGATAAAACAGTATCAAAAGGGAAGATGTTAAACCAGAAAAAAGTGATGCAAAATGCTGTCACTATTATATATGAGACGAGTCCTAGCATACTTTTTTTTTTAACCTCAAGGTAGTATCAGCAGTGTTATTACATGCGTCATTGCTTAAGCTGTCATGTTATTAAGCCATTTTGAATATACACTAAGCCTCACTGAATCTTTAAGCATTTTTGTATTCTGATTTTCTGACGGATTTTGAATATTATGAAAGTATTAAGGTTAAAAAAAAAAGTATTAAGGTTGTTTTATCACAAGAACACAAAACAAATATGTGTGGTGCCCTGTGCTAAGTATTTTATAATTTTTTTATGTCTACTTTACATAACATACATTATACCTACTTAAAAAAAAATGACTGGATCTCGGGAAGGACATATAATTGACCTTAAGTCTCACAAATAATAAGTCACAGACTTTGTTGGTAGGTCTGCCTGAGGTCATAATAAACACAATTCTGTTCTACTGGGTAGACGTGGCATTTACAATTCACGGTAAGAGCTTAATCTATAAGCTTCCTGTTCAAGGATGAAATGCAGTAGAAGAAAATGCAGGTTTTAGAATAAAAGTCATAATGGTGCAGAAAAACAAGAAAAAGTTTTAGGAGCAGACTCAACTTTTGAAAAGTTTTAGGGCAATGGCAGATGAAATTGATGGTTAAAGATGACAGGCAGCCATAGCCCCAGACACCCGAAAGGCATGTGAATCATTCTGTCACTATATATGAACAAAAGGAACAATGTAAAGACATGGGAATAAAGATTATTTATTTTAAAAGATAAAGAATTTTAAAATAAAGATAAAGAATTTCTTGGAGATGGTTGTCTCTGTTTTCTCTATGCTAAAGTATGGCTGATAGGTACTACGTGGAAGAACACAAAGAAGCCCATGATCTGCTCCCTAATGAAAGAAGGCTATCTGTTCAGAAATCCCTGACCAAAGAGAGTGGGACCCAGAAAAGAAACAGAGCATGATAAAACACTGGTTCCTCTGAAAAGGAACAGAAAGAAATTCACAGGCTTCACACCATACCAAAATTCTTCTTACTTGCAACATAGAAGTCCTGAACTTACCTGCAGGTGGTTGTTATGAAATACGTTGTGACAAAATTCATTCTCCAAATGTTTGGAGTGTTGGCCACCAATAGCCTTCAATTGTATAGAATTTTGGGAAATCACCTTGTCTAAAGAATTAAAGTCCCTTGCTAAAGTCACATCCTCCTTCCATCAGCAGCTCAGTGTCTCAAATAACTGACAGATGCAAAGTAATAAAAATTTATCCTATCTTGTGCAATTCTAAGGGTCTCTCTGGTGTTAGAGCTCCCTGAAGGGATTGGCTGAGGCTTTGTGGTAATTCTGTTGTAGTTTAACTTCTCGCTCTAACTCATCCTCCTGCCCCCTTTTTTTCCCCTTCCCTTCCTGGGGTCACTCTTGAGAGAATCCTCAGTAAACTTTCTCATGTTTCTTTATGTTTCAGAGTTGGCAGTCTGAAAAACCTCATCCACCATGCTGAAGCCACACTCCCTAAAAGAAATATTCATTTTGATTACATTTCTTGATCTTTCTTTCAAAGGAAAAGCTTATAGGGAAACTAAAAGTTCTCAAGAATGAGGAAAGTAACATAAACTCTATGTTACTGAGGTTGTTTCTCAGTGCAAAGGCCTTGGGTTCAAGCCCTAGCACTACTGGTAAATCATAGTATTTATACAAATAGAAGGATAATGTTTGTGTAGTATTAATAGTGAATGAAATAATCTGCTCAAAATTGTTTATAAAGTAGGCTCAACTATACAAATTTTCACAAATTAAAAAATATAAATATTTATTCATATATACGAAATATATGTGAAGGAAAGAGCAGAAAGGAAGGGAGCAGAGAGAGGGAGAGAAAAAGAGAGACAGAGAGACATTCTTCAGGAAGAGGTAAGCGTATAAGTTCGCAGTCTCATCTAAAAGAAAGGACAGCTCTGCATGGTACCTGTCATTCACTATAGATGGAAATAACAGCAGTGGTTACACTACAGCAGGGTTGTCAATAGCCCAGGGTATTTTAAAATAATGATAATTTATTCCCTTAGCTTAAAATTTCCTGGATATGAGCATTAGTGTCAAAAAAGTAGATTTCAAATGTCTTTAATGGAAATCATAAATTATTTTTTTCATGCTAACTATATAACTACTCAAAAACACCATATGTTATACATTTCAAATTTGCCTTACTGACATTTTCTTCATGAGAAAAGGTTCATTTTATTGTATACCTTATTTTTAAATATGAATGTTTAGAATTTTATTTAAAATAGCATAAAAAGAATTTTTCAAAATTCTGTTTAAATTGTCATATTATAGTTGCAGTTCAATTTTTAAATTAATCACATTCAAATTTCTTACCAGAAATACTTGTTTTATTCTTTATAATGCATATGAATGTAACAGTTTCAGTTGGCCAAATTTTTCTGTCAGTCCAAAGCAGTAGACCTGGAACCTGGTAATTGCAAGAATCTGATTTTCCTGTATTTTGTTTTATTTCATTTTTTCCCCAGGTATGTTATAAAAAATATTGATGTTATTGGTCAAAATACTGTTGATAATTTTCTGTCCAGGAAATTGAAGGCAATAATTCAACAATAAATTTCTTCTTCTTTCACACAATTAAAAGTCCCCAACTGTCCACCAAAAGTTATTGTTGAATAATGCTTTTTACTTAAATTATTCACTGCTTTAGACAGTGGTGTCAGCTGTTATTTTAGCAGTAGTTCAGGAAAGACTGCTGGACAAAATCTGGGCATTCGGTGTACTCAGCAAGCAATTTTTAGCCACTTTGCTGTCAGAATCACACTAGGAACAGTCATAAACCTGCAGAAATCTGAGGTCGTGTAGTAATTTATAATACAAAAATGTTCCATTATAGTAATATATGTTCACTGGTAGAAGAGTAGCAAAAGCTGTCATCAGCCTCTGCTATCATAGGGACACACAGCCTAATAATCCACTGATTGAAACCTGAAGCAATAAACCAGATAAAGACAGTGTGTTGCTTAAGAGGTGGGTATCACAAAGTGCCAGTGCGGACACAAAAGAAACCTGAACTGAGATGTTGCTGACAACTGTATGGTGGGCTCTGCTGCAGATGTCACATTTGTCATCTAAAGCAGTTCCATTATGTCACTTTGTGCATCACTCTTAACATTAAAGTAGCAGAACACAATTACCAACATAGTGGTTCTGGAAGCCTGCTAATTCCCCGGCAATGAAATTAAGCTTAGTGAAATTGATCCTGCTCAGCTCTGTGTACCCTGGGAAAGGTGTCTTACATCAAAAGGTAACTGATGGAAGATGCAAAAGGGAGAGAAATATGCAGCAATTCCTCTGTGAGAAAGTGGAATATCTGAAATGAGGGTGAGACACACTGAAGTGCAGCGTTAGCAATGTGCAGTGACAACCTTGATTTCTGGGAAACTGTAAGCAGACAGGCAACTCAGGAGCACAGAAATCAGAAGCAGAGAATGTTACAGGGATTTCAGCCAATTTACTGTAATTCTGAAGTGCTGATGGTCAGCAGGTTATTTTCCCATTTATATATTTAATACAATTGATATCTGCCTTTACTCTGCTTTGTATGCCATAACAGAAAGACACTATGATATTTATAATGAAGAGAAATTTATGTGGGAATGGTTCTGGAGGCTGGAATGTCCCATATCAAGGTTCCAGCATCTAATGTGAGCTTTCTTGGTGCACTGTCACATAGTGGGAAGGCAGAGAGAGAGAGAGAGAGAGAGAGAGAGAGAGAGAGAGAGAGAGAGAGAGAGAGAAAGAGGGAAATCAAGCAAACCTTCTCCCATGATAATGGCATTCATTCCACCCATGAGAAGACAGCCCTCATAACGTAATCGCCTCCTAAATGTCCCGCACTTCTTAATACTGTTAAAATGCCAATAGAAATTCCATATCAGCTTCAAAGGGCAAAATATTCAAGTCATAGCAGCATCTATTACAATGCCCATTTGTCCCTTCTCACTTTCCCTTTCTAATAAAAAAATTCAAACTTGTTTCAACTCAGCATTCGTTGCATGCTTGCTGTATGTCTCACAAAGTGCCAGGGAACATGAGGACACAAAATAAGAATGACAGGTTTCTTTCCTTAGGGAATCTAGTAATTTTGGAAAGACCTGATCCATGAAAAGATTTGGAGAGCAATTTAAGGCAGGATACAATCAAGTGTCATAGAATGCATTCAAAGAAATAAGCACGCTGGCAGGTCAAGGGAGGTAGAGAACATGGGACAAGTAAAAGGAAAGAGAAAACAAGAAAAGCATCACGAAGGAAGTAGATGAGGATGAACAGAAATTGCATAAAATACATTTAGTAGGTGAGAATTTAATAGACAAAAAGATAGCGAGGATACCAGGGTGTCCTGTATTCTCCAGGAGACAGAAAGCAGATGTAGCCCCTGAAAATCTGGTCCCTATGAATGACAGTTGCTTCTAGGTATGGGTATCTGAGCATGCTAAGCCCCAAAAATATCATTAATGAATGATACGGGTTGGTTTGTTTTACAGGTAAAAAAACTGAGAACAAGACATTGTAAAATGGGCCCACATTGTTTATCTTTCTTCCTACTTTTGCATACTGACATCAAGACTCATGCATCTTCCCATGTTAAAATATTTTGTATTATAAGAAAAAATAAAGAAGATGGATTGCATAGAACTGACCTTGTACTTTGTAATAAAACAAGAACATGTTTTAAAAAATCTTAAGCATAAACACAGACCTAAATAGGGATGAGAAATGTGTAAACTACAAGTGTGATATGTTCCTCTGCTACAGATGCAAGCCAATGTCCTATTATGCCTTCAGACAGCCCAGAAAATCTATTGTATGCTGACACACAGGCAAACAACCAAACACCAACTCTAACCTACAAAATAGGTTAGAGCCATCTTTCCTAGAAATTACTGACTCCATAAAGAAAATGGTTTTTTTCCTGATTTTTGCAATGCTAAGTATCATGGCATTTTCGCATATAACATTCATATGAAAAAAACTATTATTTGTCCACTAAGAGTAAACTAGTAATAGCCTCAGAATTCTTGGCAATGATTTTTTTCTCTGTTGAGTGGTTTCATGTAAGCATATCACCAGCTGAAATGGGTATTCTTTCTTAATCTATCCCTCATTGGCCTATCTAACTCCTGCCATATTGGATTGGTTCAGCTTTATATCAGCTATAATACATAAATTGTGAAATATTCTGTCTTTGAGTCTTAATCCCTAAAAAATCAATTAGTATAGGCTAAAGATTCTCTGATTTTAACAACTATAATTCTATTTCGCTAATACATTTCCTGTTAATTGACCATGCACTACTTTCTTCAAATAATGCCTTCAGAGAAGGACTTCTCTTTACATTGTGAATAAAATATCTTGTAAGACTGATTTAAATAATGCTGTATAGATTTCCATAAGGATTAGGACAGAAAAATTGTTATCTGGTGGATTATCCAGTACTTCTCAAAACATGATTTCTGGTCATTCCTTCTCAAATGCCCTAGATAGGGCAGCTGTGTTAAATTTATTAGAGTACCTCGAAATAAAATGCAAATGAACTGCAAAGTTGCTATTAACGTTTGTTGTTTTCATAACTATTGCATGTGAAGTTTGACCTTGTTATTTCAGCCCAATGACGTACATTAGAATACCAAAAAGTTTAAAAATTTTTTTCAATTTTTATTTTTTATTATTGTACATATTTGCACCATATAATTGCATTCCTCACGGGGAATTGGTTTATGTACATAAAGCATTTCAATTCTACTACTTGTCCACTTCTCCTTCCCTTCCTCAGCCCTCCCTCTATCTCTTGGTCACTTTACTATTTGCAAAGGACCTATAACCCTATATCCTATTATAGTGATACTTTGGTTCATAAACTTAATTCTGTGCAGGTTGGTCATGGTCTTGTTTGTCAACCAATTCAGAGTTCAAAAATGGAAGCAAAATTTTGCCAAATGCTTCTGTTTGTGAACAAAATTGTTTATGATCTGAGGTATTACTGTACCAGTCTTTCATTTTTGTCTTCATTTATATTTCAGGTTTCTCATATAAGAGAAGTCACGCAATATTTAAGCTTGTGTGTATGATTTATTTCACTTAACATTATGGTCTCAAGGTATATTTGTTTTCCTGCAAGTGACTTATTTAACAATGTTCTATTGTGTATAATCTATTGTGTATAGTAATACCCTATTGTGTGTAGATACCACATTTTTATCCATTTTACCTGTTGATGGACATATAGACTGAGTCCAAGATTTAGCTATTATGAATTGTGCTACTATAAACATGGATACAAAAGGGCCAGAGATTTGGCTCAGTGGCCTAAGTGCTTGCCTGGCAAGTGCAAGGTCATGAGTTCAATCCCTGGTGCTGCCAAAAAAAAAATGGATATATATGGATCACTATAATATGGTGTCTTAAACTCTTTGGGGAAGATACCTAGAAGGGGAATAGCTAGATAGAATGAAATTTCTAGTTTTAGTTTTTCAAAGAATATTCATACTTATTTCTATAATGGTTGCAATAGAGTACATTTCTACCAACAATAGAGAAGAGTTCTTTTTTCTCCATAGCCTTCCCAGCATTTGTCATTATTTAATTTCTTGGTGTTAGTCATTCTTTCTGAAGTTAGATGGTTGTTTTAATTTACAGTGTTATTTTAATTTACATTTCTCTAATGGCCAGGAATACTGAACATTTTTTTCATGTATTTATTGGTCATTTGTACATTTTATTTTAAAAGCATATATAAATACCTAGGAATTGCTTCTAGGGATTGTGATTTAATTAGTAAAGAGGTGAACTCAGGCATTTTAAGCCTAATCCATTGATTTTACTGTAGCTAAGATTGTGGACCAATGGATGTTCTATGCTATGGCAAATTTAGTACCATGTATCAGGCAGCTGATGTCTGACAAGACTGGATCATAGCAGGCTGAAACTATTAGGAAAAGCTGAAAGAAGGAGAATAAGGTTTCAGCAAGACCAGGCAATTAAACATTAACTTGCATGAATAACACTGATACACTGGTTAATGCTAGGACATTTAGTGCTATAGTTGTCCAGGGCTCTGTGTGAAAAATGGCTCATCTCAGGCCAGCGAAAAGCTGATTCTAGGCTTTTGTTCTTAAAAACTCTAAACATACAGCTTGTCCTTAGATTGTTAAGTGGCTCATGCTCCTGTGGAAGTCTTGGTTTCCATGACCATGGTTTCATCCCCTCCTACTTGGAAAATTTCTTCATCAGTCTTGATCTGAAGTTTCCCAGTATGCTCACAACACTACATGTCAACAGGTGTACACAAGGGTGCTCCATCTGCTACATTTACTTGTCCTACAAGACTCTCTGTCTTCAGAGGTGACACGATCAGGTTCCCAGAATCTTGATCTTCATTATTTTCATAGTTATCTCATCTCTAAACTACCTTTAATACAACTAAATTCTTTGAAGCTACCTGTAGAAATGAACTACAGTAAATTTAGAATTTATGAACATTTTTGACTTCTGACTTTATTAAGATATAAACCCACTGTAAGTTGAAATGCATCTGTGTGTATACAAATAGTTACCATAGAGAGATAGATGGTAGGTGGAAAGATAGATAGATAGATAGATAGATAGATAGATAGATAGATACATACATACATACATACATACATACATGATACTACACTTCATACCGTGAGGAAATACATTAAAAACTTTCAATTAATTTATGTGAGAATTTGAAAAATTCTGAAATAAAATCATTCCAAACTTCAAAATTTAGCTTTTAGAATGGTAAGAGAGAGAATAGTGTAATTTAAACATTTGGAGCTTCTCAGCTGCATGAATCTGGGCCAGTTACCTTTTTCCAACTTGATTAATCCATCTATAAAAATGAGGATTCTTTGATAACAAGGACATGAGTTAGTAACAATGTAAAACACTAGCTTATCTTTTGCTCTTGTAACTAATATTTAATTAGATATGAATAACCAGGACCTCACAGCTAGAGGCTATAACTGGTAATGTGAGAGAGACAGGAAAGAGTAAACTTGTAAAGGTTGTTGTGGACAAATATATTGAATTTCTTTTAATCTTCCCATCCATGAAAACAAAGCAGAACTGGTTTAAAATGACCTCTCTGCTGTTAAATGGCTTTGTGAATCCATGTCTCTGAATACAAATGGTATAAGTTCATGCTGTACCAGGGCTACTCAGCCATATGTTAAAATCATTCTGTCCTCCATAATTGTCACAAATAACAGGCAGTTTCATTTCTACTTCTCATTTTTTTTCTGTGAGAATTATGTCAAAACGATGCAAGAAAGGAGGAAAGTCTCTATGTCTAACTCATCGTGACTCTGTACGTTTCAATCCATACAAATATAAAGAATACTTCAAAGCAGCCCACACATGGCACTATTTCTGGCGGGATGGGTCTAGTTCTCCCTACCCAAAGTCCACGCTGACGCTGACTCATGGGAAGAGGCTTGGCTCTGGAGGTCCTGGTCCAGGCAGCATTCCGCATATGGCACTGTTTCCGGTGGGATGGGTCTAGTTCTCCCTCCTCACAGTTCACACTGACACTGCAGTTAATTGGTATTTAAGAGAAACATGAAACTGTCTCATGTATTTCAGTGGTTCAATGTTTCCCAATCTTCATGGAGCATATGAAGTAGGCTTACACTGTTAAGTCAAATCTGAATAAAATACAGTACTTGAAATGATATCATGTGATATTTCTCAGATTGTCAGTTAATAAAAAATGTAATTACAAATATTCTTATAAATTGTCACTATGTATTCATTTTAAAGGAAAAGCCCAAATGAAGTTATGGTATCAATTTTACCAAAATAATTGATTACTTCTTAAAACGATTCAGTTTCAAAGACAAATGAAATGTTTGGACTTGTGTGTAAAATTAAATTTCTAATAGCCTTAAATTTTTAAAAAATCTTAAATACTAAAATTTTTCTTAGGCTCAGTAGTTTTTCTCAATCCAGAGTGCTAGGCTACAAAAGTGCATGTGATTTAGTTTTCATAGCATTTGCCAAGGTGAGTGAAACTGAACACAAAAGTCAGTTAATATTAACCGTTACAAGAAACAAACTGAACAAACCTGAGTTTAGAACTGCTCTTAATTACCATGCAGTTTATTCTTCTGCCTGTACAGCTAAAAAAAACCCCATAAGCAAAAAACGAAACTCCCTTCCCTTAATCTTTCTTAAACCATCCTAACAAAGTAGTGTTGCAATTGGGATTTTTTTGGACAGTCTTCCTGGATATATAAAGTTTATCTCCTAAACTGGGATCAACAGCTTTACACCTGCATTTAACTTTCTACAGCTTCACAGTCACTTTCTATCTATAATGAATGGAAGGAGCTATCACTTTGGAAAGCAACAGCATGAAAAATATTGGCAATCCAAGCTTTCTCTGCAATTTGAATTACAAAATGCACAGAATTTTTGAAGGAAAGTTTATTTACTTTTATGTTCCCCAAGAAGTATAGTTTTCCTTTAAATCTGTACTATGCCTCTTGTTCTTTGTATTTATTTATTTATTTGCATAGTTTATGTATACATGAGTCCAATATAACCCTCTATTTGAAAAATAAGAAATAATTGGAAGTCAGCCTTTTACTAAGAAGATTTTTGCTCAGAGTCAATGGCAGCACGGAGCAGAAGTGTTGGGTTAAATTGGCAGAAACGACCTGCTATAACTCTTACACACCTGACACTTACTTCTAGTTTCTTTTTCTTAAATGTTATAATTGCTTTCTCTCTGTAAACATATAACTCACAATAAAACATAGAAATTTAAATCAGGAGTAAAAAATCCTGATCAGGACTACAAAATCCATTCTGAGCAAGTGAGGTCAGGTAGGGTAAGCTAGCAGAAACTGCATGATAATTGATTAGATCCTAGTTTTGTCATGTTTCAACCACAAAGCTTTAGCCAAGTCAGTAGAGTTTTGGAGTCTCCTGCCAACATGTGGATTAGAAAGAAGTAATTGGATGGTTAGTCTGAAGCTTAAGTGTGATTATAACATATTGCTTACAAATTACTAAATTCTTAGTGCTTGCCTATGCACTTATAAATCTGCATATCAATTAATTCTTGCTACAGTATATAAGATACATAGATACCATTCTTTGTCTTAACTTTTCAGACAAGGCAAGTGAGGCACAGAGACTGTAAGACACTAGACCAATATTACTTAGCAAATAAGAAGCCAAGTGGAATTTAAGCTTTATTCAACCTCAGCGTATATATTTGTTATCATAATTACCCCTGAGAACTTTGAGATTTAATGAAAATTACTATTGCCCTCAATACCATATACTTAGCTCAAACCTAATTCCACTGTTGTCCCATATTAAGGTTCTTTCATGCTGCCCCACAGTAGAAAATCTGGCAAGAAAGAGAACTCATCAACTAATTCTCATTAAATTTTAAGTGAGAATACTTTAGGGAAAGTTTACAATTTGAAATAACATAAGGATAGGAAAATAATAAGCCCAAGGGAAATAATCACTAATGCAGTTTCAATGGCCTCTGCCTAAATAAAAACATTTGAATTTCTGATGAAGAAATCAGGAGTTTCTAAACATCCCTAAGAGTATTTTTCTCTTTTCATTTTTTAATTTTATCAGATACTGACAAATTATAATTGTACATATTTATTACGTACCGTGTGGCTATGCTATATCTTTTACATTTGGAAAGAAAACCAATTGAACTCACAGATGACAAGAGCATGTTGATTAACTCAGGCTGGGGCAGAGGGAATGAAGAGATGTTGGTTAATGATACAATGTTTCAGTTAGCAGGAATAAAAAATATTCGAGGTGATAGAAATCAGAGGATTTTAAGTGATCATCCAATCTGCTTTAAGGAAACCACAAAGTCACTGTAATATCAACAGGTAAATTAAAGATTAACAGGCAGTCAGAGAGAGATCAACCTCTTGAGGGAGTCAATGCAGAAAACAAGATACATCAAGACTGTGGTAGGAGGTGAATCTGAAGAGAGCTACCGCTCAAGACAGAGATGCGATAGCCAGGCCTGCAAACCCTCCAGTGATGAACAGCAGCTTGACATTACATTGTAATTAGCACCCTTTGGACCACTGAGCCCCGAAAGGCATCAGAAGCACAGGTGGGTGACCAGAACACTGTGACCCATATTACTATCCATTTCCAGGAGTACCATTGTTCTCTCTACATCAAAGTTATAGGTAAGCTAAAATCAATGCACATTGTATACACTTGCTATATATTTCACTTCCCCTTTGGGCCAATATTAGCTAAGTAACTGTACATCTAACACTGTAGGTTAATTGTAGTTTAAACCGTAGTCACACAGGTTTCTGTTTGTGCTACATGAAATACCCTGACAAAGAGTCCTAGAACTTACCCAGTTGGGACTCCTCTCAGAAAGTCAGGAGTTATTCTTATTATTTCCAATAAAAATCTTCTAACCTCATCTTCTGATTTGTTATTTCAATCCTCAATGTTGTTGGACCAGAAGCTTCGTGCCTAAGCTAACTGCTGAGTAAAGTGAGTGGTGAGTCTTATGAACTCTGGTCACTGGTCATTCGGGCTGCTGTGTGTTTACTCTTGAAAGAAGCAATGCTTTGGTTTGTACATATAATAGGAAGTAAATAAGAAAAACACACAAACTTATATCATTTTTTTCAAATGGTTTTCCCTCTCCTCTGTGATACATATATCTCATGACAAGCAACATAAAACATTTTCTTCCGTAAAAGCTCTTTTTAGTTTCAACTTGTATATATTTAAGATACATAATAGTTACATTTGTTTTGAGGAATAGGTACCTATCTATATCTTGTAGTAAAAATTTTTATTTTCTCTTCCCTTCCCTGCCATTCCTAGATCCCCTTCCCACCTCCACAAAGTCTAAAAGGCTTCAATCCTCCTTCTATAGAGAAGAAACCTCAGAATTTATGTAATGGGGGGGATAATATAATGTAACATCAAATTCTATTCTACATTTTCTAATGACAAATAATTAAAATGTGCTTTCAAAAGTGAACTGTCAAGTCAATGAATTCTCAGGCTTTTGAGGCTCGGTTTCTGAGGATTGTACATGATTCACTGTGACTAAGTGTATTCTAACACATTTAAGGAGCATCAGCTATACCACAGCTATAGTTGGGTTCTTAAATGTTCCTTCAAAGGATCATTTGAGGGAGATGGGGAAGATATGGGGGAGATAATGTAATGTCCTTTGGATCTGCTTTTGTTTTAGCTTATTATTCTCCTTCCCTTCTCATTCAAGAATCTTGAATTATTAACCCTCAAGTCTCACTCTGTCACTTTCCACTCTGCCCTGTACACTACAGTGTAACTTCTGCGTATGCCATGCTGAGCAGCCACCATGATCGCCTTGTTGATGTGGCCAGTGAAAATTGCCTGATCTTGTCATATTCAAGTTTAAAAACTTGTACAGTACTTTGGAAGCTTTTGTGATGGCCATCCCCTTGGCAACCTTGAGATGCTCTTGTTCTTGGGTTTGCGAGAACTCACTCTTTTTTCTTAATTCTTACTCGGTTTTAACATTATTAAATCTCCCTGTCTTTCTGTTCTAAACCTTAGCGTGTTTCATAAAGCTGGTTTAGTACTGTGGGAGACCAGAATATGCTACCCCTACCTATACCCTAGGATGCAACAATTATTTTGAGCTGAAGGTAATTGAAGGGCATATTTTCAATGGTCTCACTCTTTCTATGAGTCCCTGTGTCCTTCAATAGCACCATTAGTTAGTGATTAAAACATTAGTACATAAGCCTTTGGAGGAACATTTACCATAGCAATGGTGTAGTTCATGCTCCTTAAATGTGTTAGAATACATTTACTCGCAGTGAAGCATATATAATCTTCAGAAACCAAGTCTCAAAAGTCTGGGAATTCATGGACTTGACAGTTCACTTTTGAAAGTATAGCTTAATTATTTATAGTTAGAAAATGCAGAATAAAATTTTGATTATCCAAGTTAATCTTTCTGAAAGAGTTGATGACTACCTGAAAATTCATTTTAGGAATTTACTTAAAATTCAAATTTATTGGCTACATATAAAATCTATTACAATGACTGATATTTTGTAATCTGAAGGGAGGAAAACAGGTAAACAGCATAGAGCTAATATGAAACTACTCTATTCATACAACTGAGGGGAATGCAAGATTTATTACTGAAATAACTATCAAATTTTATTATGCTTTTTCATAAAATTTCAGAAAGTATATCACTTTACTGAAAAATATAACAAAAAGCCCTATAAATAAAAGTGTTAAAAGTATAAGAATATAGACTATTTCAGAAAAGACTTCTTGGAGTTCACATACTATATCCTAAAATATGTCACCTTTGCATTTGAGAAAAAGGCCAAGCCAAGAAGGTCACTTCCATGTTCTTATGCCTGCTCTACTGATTTCCTTCATGAGACAGGTCTCTCACCATATACTCAAAGGACAAAAATGTCACATAAGGAATCTAACAAAAATCTGCTAAAGATCCCTCAGTTTATTACCATTAAATCAATAATATTTCTGCGTGTCAGTCCTTTAATATACACAACTTTATGTGGGTCTTTTTATTTGTAACAGCTCTTCTGTCACACAAAACTTACATTAAATAAACTAGTATGCTTCTTTCTGTTAATTTGTCTTTTATAAGAGACATGTCGTAGCCAGGCGTGGTGGCTCACGCCTATAATCCCAGCACTTGGGAGGCTGAGACAGGCGGATCATTGTGAGTTCGAGACCAGCCTGGGCTACAAAGTGAGCTCAAGGCCAGCCTGAATGGCATAGTGAGACCCTGTCTCAAAAACAGGGCTGGGGCTCTAGCTCAGCTCTAAGCGCCTGCCCGGCAAGCGCAAGGTCGTGAGTTCAATCCCTGGTGCCGCAAAAAAAAAAAAAAAATAGACATGTCAGTCATGAACCTTGCAGTAAGTGAAGAAAAGACTACTTTTTCCCCCTGATGGGCTCATTGTTTGGATGAAGATTAATTATTTGAGTTAAACTATTGTTTCATGGTATTTTTATACATATTCATGTTTGTCATTTAGAATACAATTTGTGAAATTCAGGTAAGTTGCATACATGTGAAAATGCTCTGTCACTTATAAACTCTCTTTTATTTGCTAGAAAAACACATCAGACAAATTTGGTTTTATACAAGTACATAATATATTTAATATAATCAACATTTTTATGTATGTGATTTTATTCTTGAAATGCATATAAATATATATTCATGAAATATAGTGGTAATAACATTAACTGTTACAAAATAAATTTTAAATAGTACAAAAATGCATATTTATAATTCTGTCTATATAGTGTGCAAACTTTTAGACTTTTTTTAGTCCATTGAATTTGAGAGTTTTACTATTTTTGGTGTGGACTAGAAAGATATAAAGTACCTTAGGGGAAAACTGTAAAAGAAAATATTACTCCTTGTAAAATGTGAATACCTATGTGGCTGCTCAGGTGTAAGAATGTATTTATTATGGGTTAGTCTTTCCCCAAAGGGAGGTGCATTTCAGAAGTGGCAGAGAAGTGTTGGAAATAAGTGGCAATAACAATGGATGGCTATTTAATTATTGTATGGTAGTTCTAAAAAGTGACTGACTTCCCATTTTAGAAAAAGAGAACATACTTGAAAAAAGGCTAGGTCCTTTCATTGCAATTACTCCTTTCCTCTGTTGAATACTCAAAATAAATAGAATACCATGAAAGTGAATTGTGTTTACATATGTCTGCTCTCTTTGTGGAAACAATGGAGATAATAAACTTTTTGCAGTGTAACATTCAGACTTTCAGGTTTCTAAGAAGATTATGATCTTGCTGTTGTTGTCATTGAAAATTATAATAGGAAAGATTATTTGTCAAATGCTTACAATGTCTCAGACATGATTGCCTGCACATTATACTTACATATAAAACAGTGCTTCTCTTTACAATAAACCTGCAAGAGATATTCTGATTATCATTCTTAAATGAGGAAATCAAGATTTAGTGAATTTATATTACTGGTATCAATCTTTTAAGCTAATAAGCCATAATTCAGATACTTGATATATGTCTGTCCAAATCCAATGCCTATGCTATTTAAAAAGAAACAAAACTCCAGTTTTGAAAATTTTGCAACACTGAATTCTACCTCAATGATTTTTATGTCTGTCAAGGTTAAAGAGTGGCTCAAAGATGGATTCCAGTTTTCTACAGGATAAACAAGACTGAAAAAAAAGATTATACGGCCATTATGTAGAAGAGTAGCAGGCTTTGGGATGAGCAATTTATATTCTAATCCTCTCACAACCCCTCTTATTTTAGGACAAGGAATGAGTCTTAACAGTCTCTTTAGGAGTATAAGAGAATTTTGGGTGTGCATTTATGAAATGGAATATTGCTATATTTTCGTCCACTCCCTCTCATTTTACTAGGCTTTTAATTTTGTCATTGTTTTATGTGATTTTAAATATTTCATAAGTACATTGATTTATACTATTTAAACTACACTCCTGAACTCCAGGAGTGGTGTTTTGAGCCATCAATCTCTATCCACACAATATTATAATACTTAATTAGCTTTATCAGAGATGTTCTAAGAAGAAACCAGCATAGTCCATTAAAATCCCCTAAAATACAGACAAGGGATTAATTAATCCTTTTAAATTCCAAGTTTCATTACTGAGACTGACTCTTAAGACATAGTGGGTAGCAGAAAATGATTATAAGACTAAATGAAAATTTCATAGGAAAACTATATCCTCCGATTGAGGTAACAAGGACAGCAACAAAGCTTTGTATAGCAAGCTGATTAATAAAATGTTTCTATAGAGAACATTTTATTGACTTTCTAATAACAAAACTTATACTAAACAAATTAGTATGCTCTTAAATCTTCTGTACATATTGCAGGTCTAAAATTTAAGTATTTTAATAATTACTGAGGAAGTAGGAGAAAGTGTGTAAGAATTAAAAAGACCAAACTTGTAGAACCACAGATGATTTTAATATTAGGGTAACAAGGCATTTAAAATAACTAAAATAAATGCACTAAATGTGTTAAATAGTGTAGAAGAAGTAAGTTAATAATGAAGCATTCTGATGCATAAATGGAATTGTAAGGAAGAATCTAATACTCTGAAATAAAAAATATTAAAATGATATTCATTAAATAAATGTCTATTAAGAACCCATTAGATGGATTTTACAACAGACTGAACATAACACAAGGCAAGGTTAATAAACTGTAAACCAAGCCAGAAGAAAATAACTAATCTGAGTACTGAGGAAACAACAAAAGAATGGAGACAAAATGAAGAATAAAATGCAGAGAATGAATATCTAAGTATTTGATGTATATGTAATGGGAATTCTGAGAAGGCAAGATGAAGAGCATGGAGGAGTACCATTTGTAGAGACAGAGGTCTTGAAATTAATGAAATAAATGTACATGCAGCTCAGCAAAGACTGATGCAAATAAATGCACACACAGGTGCATCACAGTCAGACTGCTATAATTCAAAGGTAAAGAGAAAAATCTTAAAAATATTAACTGGAGAAAGAAATTTTATACTGAAAGGAGCAGCAGTGAGATCAACAGCTGACTTTCAGAAAGTTATATAAGACGGAAAGAAATGAAATTCTCTAATGTGCTAGGAAAATATATAGAGTCAAACTGGTAAGCTATATTCTACTGAAACAGCGATCAAAAAGGAATGACAAGTGACATTTTCTAAAAATTAAAACTTCAGCAATTTAAAGTGTACCTATCATTTGATATGAATTATGAAGAAATCCTATTGATCCTATGTTATATGGATGGAATAGTGTATCAGATGGAAACGCAGAACTTCAGGAGTGTATGAAGAGCAAGAGAAAGGACACATATTCAGGTAGCTTTTAATGTATATTGACCAGAAATGAAGTTGCTATACTGCAATTTCTCACACTGTTTGGCAGTTGGTACAAGTAGTAATTTATGGTAAACTATAAGTCAAAGACACATATTGTAAAAAGTAACTAAAGTTATAAAATGAGAAAACTATGAAAGAAATAGAGGAACAATATGAAACACTAAAATACTGACTAATTCAAAAGAAGGCAGTTCAGCAGCACAAGCACCTGCCTGGCAAACGCAAGGTCCTCAGTTCGATTCCCAGTACAAAAAAGAAAAACATACCACTATCGAAAGAAGGCAAAGAAAAGCATAGACCAACAATTAGTGCAAACAGAAATACAGAGACATTCTTTAATGTAATCCAACTCTACCAGCAATGGCATAAAGTGTAACTAGTCAAAATATTCTGATTGAAAGACAAAGGATATAAGACAAAATAATGCCACTTATCAAAGACAGTATATATTCATATAACTATATATTCATAGTTACATGGATTAAAATTAAATTATAGAGAAAAGATATTCTATACAGTTACTAACCAAGAAACATAAATACTAGGATATACTAGTGCATATATGTGTATTAAAATTATTACAAAAATTATTATATTATTATATATTGTTATAATGGATTTTAAAAGATGAATAAAAGTTCTCTGATATTTTTTCAAAAGTATAGAATCTAATGTGTTGCATTGAATGTGTCCTGGACTTAGTGACTTGAATTTAACAAATAGGATAAGTAGAAGCAATAATGAATGAGGAAAAGGTCTATTTCAAAAAAGACTGCCTCTTCCTTTGTCTTTTTCTTGTCATTTTGTTTGTTGTGGAGGAAGTCAAATGCTGGGAGCTACGGACATTCAAATAACCTTGTGGAGAGATTAACATGGCTAGATAACAGCAAGAAACTGAGCTCTCTGAGTCCTGAAAGGGGATGCTCCATGCTGCATGAAGCTGTCAGATGACTGCAACCTATTTCAAAATTCTAACTGCAGCCACATAAGAGACCCTGTACAAAGACCACCCATCTGAGCTCTGCTGAATCGAAGCACAGAAACTGCAAGATCATAAGTAATTTAGGCTATTACGTTTGAGAGTAAATATTTACACAGAAATAAAAACTAATATAATCATTGAGTCATGCGATGAATATTTATGCATGGCATTAGAGATGTATATGAAAGCCAAAAACTTTATAGATCAATGAATAATCAAAATTTTATGAAAACAGAGTCAAGGAATTGATAAAAAGAATAAGGAAAATGAATAAAAAATGAAAATGTTAAATAGAAATATTTAAAATGTTATTAAAAATATTGGGTACTCTTTTTGAACTAAATTTTTGGAAAATTATATAATGATACTATTCAGAGATATTATAAGGTTGAGAAAATACTTACTCATAAAATTCTTCTATTAGAAAGATTTTGTATGATATTTTAAGTGAATATGCCTCAATTCAATAATTTCTCTTGTAGGAATATAAATAATATAAGGAAGTAATTTTATGAAGGTGGATATACCAAAAACAATTTCATGGTATAATTTATAAAGGCAACAATACGGAGCAATTTAAATGTCTAAAAGGAATATGTATGTAAAATTAGTTTTGATATTGCATACTACTGACTTTTACTTAACTATTATAATTGGTGGGGAGAATGCATCTAACTCAGAAAATTAGAATTTTCTTCACAATATTTTTCTTCTGTATGTCTTTCAGTTAATTTAGAGACCCTCAACAAGGGTCTTGGATGATTTAATGCAAATGTTGTTTGTAAAAACACAGCATAGCCCACTGGTAAAAAAGTTGCTGAATACCAATAGACATTAGTAGAACACAGAGTAGTAGCCATTGATGTACTTTTCTCAGCACACAAAGTTAATGTAATGGCAAACATTATGGAAATTTGTCCTTGGTGGAAATGTCTAGTTCAAATTGAAAAATCTGAAAGTGCTCATCTGCTGTTTCTGAGGGAAAAGGAAAACACAATAGACAAGAAAATCTATAGACTTCAGTATCAGCCATTGTTCAAATTCTATTTTTGCTATTTACTACTGTAATGGTTGATATATTGTGTCAACTTGAGAAGTCTAGAAGCTTAACTAACTCAGCAGTTCTACATACTAGGGTGTAAAGGACATGACCTTACTCTACAATGTTGCTCATTGGGTCAATTTGAGAAGTTTAGAAGTTTAACTAAGTGACTCAGCAAGCAATCAGGGTCCTCACTTTGTAAACAAGGTGAGCCTGTGCAACAGGAGGGCAGAGAGATGGTGTAATTGCTACACCCACCCTGGGGAGGATGGTAACCTGCTTACAATACAAGGCATGAAAAGAGACTTGTTATACCCTTTTATTTTTTTTTTTTGCGGCACCAGGGATTGAACTCATGACCTCACACTTGCCAGGCAGGCACTTAGGCCACTGAGCTAGATCCCCGGCGCCCTTTTATTTTTTTGCTCTTGATGCTTTTGCTGTCTTTTGCTGTCTTGAAGTGTTGCCCCTGTGCCATGCCACTGAGCCTTGGAGCCAGCTGATTATGGACTGAAACTTCCACAAACTGTGAGCTAAATAAACATTTGCTTCCTTAATTTTGGGGGTTGGGTATTTTGTCTCAGCAACAAAAGAAAAGTAACGAGGACAGCTACTTTTGTGGTATCAGCCAGATCTCTTAAACTCTCTGCTGCTATTTTCTTCATCTGCAAAAGTAATAATGTATTCTCAAAATTTTGGGGAAAAATAAATTTAATGTGATGTTTCTAATGACCAGGCACCAATGATTAATCATTGGTGATTATGTTACTCTTCATCATGGATAAATTTTAACCAAACCTTAACATTCTTCCAGATTACTGTTGCTCAATAAGCTTTCTTGGTTCACCTAAAGTAATAATTACTTACCAACAACCTCTCAATAATGGGTAATCACAGGTGTTTACTCATTCTATTCAATTATGAACTTCCTTGAAAGAAAATTCCTGTTGGGGCCAGGGATTTAGCTCAGTGGCATGAGTGCCTGCCTGGCAAGTGTGAGGTCATGAGTTCGATCTCTGGTACCAAAAGAAGAAAAAAGTAAAGAAACTTTCTGTGTACAAAAGCTGGTGTACAAATTCACTTTTAGTTTTTCTGCATTTGTATTAAGAAGATACTAACAATTTAGTGTATTATTTGAAAAGTATGTCATGCATTTTAGTGCAAAAAGTGGTAATTTTTAGTGATAAAACTATTTTCCTTCCAAAGTGCTGTCACTAAGCATTAATTAAAAAGTTGTGTCTGGTAACATGTACAAAAGCATAGAAAGTTTGAAGCAAATTATATGCATACTATAACTTTGTTCTGTTTCCTTCTCAGGAATGTGGTTTCCAAAGTGTAACAAATCTTCAGAGAACAAAATTTAGGTAATTTCTATCTCTATTAAACTAAATTATATGAAATTATTTTCAGGTGATCAAGTCATTTTCAGTTACACAAAACAGTATTTCCAACAAGAAGGAATTAGTAAACGAGCACTTTGCAAATGCTTGTAAATACAGTCAACAATTCATTATGATATCAAATATCTCAAAGTGACCCTGATCACAAATAGACACCATGGTAATTACAGTAGTGAGCATTAGCTTGCTAAATCCAAACTTATCTTCCCTAAAGCCAATCTCCTTATTACTGCTTTTAGTAAGAATAAGTAAAAGTTGGTCCTTCTTGCCTTGCTTTCCCTTTTAATAGTCAATAATTCTAATTGCCACTGCCTTCTAAGAAGTCACTGGTTGTGGTCATCTAAAATAGAAAATGTTTATTTCTATATTCACATTTACTACAACCCATCTTTCTCTTGACAAAACCCATGATGAAGAAAATAGTTCTGATTTATGATGCAAATATAATTCTTTATGAAATTTGACTCATTTTTACATATTTAGCTTATGCTGTATTAATTTTAAAGTTTGTATCTAATTTGAACTTCTCAGTAGGGTTTTGTTTTCTGTTTACTTTTCATTAAGATTGAAAGGGAGGAAAAATGTGTATGTATTTGAAATTTTAAAATTATTATTTTTATGATTTTTCCCTAGTTTATCAAGTGAGTAAAATTCTCATACTTTTATGTTGGTCTGTGTTTCATATCATTTTCATGAGTTGTCTTACTGGTTGTCTGATGACTTTTGTTGACTTCTCAACAAGACTTCTGTAAGACTTCTCATTGCTAATTTCTCAGTCAATAGCATAAATACAGGTATGATACTGCCTTTGTTGAAAATGAGAAACCCATTATTGAGAAATTGAAAACTGTTTGGAAAACTGGTTAAGACACTTTTTCTTTTGTAATATAGACTGCTTTCCTTATGAATTTAACCCAATACAGACAAAAATAAAATCATAACATTAGATTATTTGAGAAAATTAAGAGTTGTGAGTTTCTATTTGATTTTGAATACATTGACCTGTAATTTATTCTTAATTGTCTTGTAAAATCAAATTCAGGGGTCCCAGTATCCTTTTTAAGATCACAAACTTCCCATGAGCTAAATCTACTAAATGTTCCATCAGCTCCCCAAAGTGCCATGTACCAGTGACCAAGTTTTAACATATGGGCCTTTAGGGGACATTCTACATCCAAACTATAGAAAGGGGATATGACTTCTTATTCATGTCACACAGAAAAATCACAAAACAACCATTTCGCTTATGTAAAAATATATTAAATGTAAGAATTAAGATGTGAGGGCTGGGGATCTAGCTCAGCGGTCTAAGCGCCTGCCCGGCAAGCGCAAGGTCATGAGTTCAATCCCTGGTGCCGCAAAAAAAAAAAAAAAAGAATTAAGATGTGTTATGTACATGTACCAACTTCCCACAATAAGTGTAGCTATTATGTACTGAAACATGTACTAATAAAAAAGAATACAAACAAAATTTTAAAAATATATATTAAATTTGTAAACAGTCCTTGAAAAATGTCCAAAACTAGTAAGGTTTACATTATACTAAGTCTTACTCACATCAAAAATTGACAAGTTGGAAATTCTTGTCTAATAATGAATAGCTTGTAACTCTTTAAGTTTCCCAGGAGACAGAAGTCATGCTTTTCTGCTTATAGTTTTAAAGAATTTTCATCCACTTAGTAAAAGTAGTAATACATGTTAAATAATAGTAATAATGAGTGAGATAAAACAAATATATAGAGAATAATGACAGTAAAAGACATGATTGAGAATATTTAAGATGAAATTATGTATTTTTTTCTACAGGCATTTTAATATGGAAACATTACAATTTCCTGAGACTTTTGATAATATAATGAACTACAATTACATGATCGTATGTAAAAAGTATGTTCACACAAATTACATCATAGTAGAATAAACATAAAGAAGTAAAGCAAAAAGGAACCAT
>RJWT010002969.1:0-20000 GCA_004365215.1 Cuniculus paca
AAGAGACAGGAGGGTTTTTTTTTTTTTATTGTGTTCTCCTGGATTTTCAGTGGCTTGATCCCTATAAACGTGGAGTGGTTAAAGCTCATATGTAGAATTATATTTTTAGTTGGGTGGATGGATGGAAGAGTGAGGGAGAGGCTGCGGCTGCCGCTGCCTTTTCGGGTGTTGCTTAGATTAAGGCTGAGACTTGGCTGCGATTGGGACGCGACAGTGACACGGGCATCGATCGCTTCCATTGAGAGCAATGCAAAAACACAGCCCGGGTATGTAACACTCTCGGTGCCATCAACACTTGTTTTACTTTATATTTACTGGCAAAACTGACAGAGCAAGCTTAGACTTTCTCTTTCTCTTTCTTTCTTTCTTTCTTTCTTTCTTTCTTTCTTTCTTTCTTTCTTTCTCTCTTTCTTTCTCTTTTCTAATTGAAGTCTAAAAATAATTGTTTATAGAGATTGTTGGAAAGCATGGGGCTTAAATAAAGCAGAAAGAAGATATTTTGGATTATTTCACTACCTCTGTGACTGTGTTAGAGTTTTTATTCACTGAGGAGCATACTAAAGTGAATGAAGATTTTCTTTTTTCTTCCTCACCCTTAAAAAAAATCCTTAAGGGAATATTTGATAGTTTTCAAGGTTTTCGGTTTCAATCAGCAGGAAGGCACACAAAAATAAAAGATGGCTAGCCAGCTGTTTTAACCTCTTGCACCTGGTATCAGTGTAGGGATCATAAGTTTTATACAGTTATTTTTAAATGGTGTTAATATTTATGACATAAACTGTTGAAGAGTACCACTTCGTGTTTATTCAGTAGATAGCTGCTTTTGTATTCAAAAAAGTAAACTCATATTCAAGTGTTTTCATTTTTTATAGCAATGAAGATAGGGTCAATGAAATATGGGGCAAATACCATAAATCTAAAAAGTGAAATGTACCCAAGGAACAAAGAAAGGTCAGGTAAACCAGCTGTGTAAGTCAAAGCAATAACACCAGCTGTGGGGTTAGTGGACTCTGAGTCTATGAAGTGAAAGTTGCCACTTAAAGTTAAAAATGAATAAACCGTGTTCAGCTCTATTGTAATCTTTTGCAGTTTTTAGCAGATGGGGCCAAATCTGTTCATTAATTTTGAGCTAGTTGGATTATTTTCAAAGATGCTGCACCCAAAAAAGGAAAACGTAAAGGAGGCAAAGAAAATTGCTGTTTAATATTGCAGAATTTACTGCTTCCATTCTGACCGTGAGCCTAAATTTACACAATGAAATTTGATTATCTCTAATAACAATATTAGATCCTGCATTGGATGGATGAGAATTGAGGTGGTTTTGTTGATTGCAAGGGTTTAATGTTGCATTTCAGAATCTGATGTGGTTTGGCCTCCCTTCCATTAACTGGAAAACCCCTGAGGTTTTACAATTATTTCTTAAAGATAATACATTTAAGATTGCATTGGTAGGCTGAAGAAAAGTCATAAAGGCAAGAAGGGAAGCCCTTAATAACTCTTGAGATTCAGACATGTTCAGCAGTTAGATTGGCTCTGACTTCACCAAGGGTCGACAATGTGTCATTTCCACGAAGCCAAATTGCCCTCTGCCTATATGATATTAATGTGCAAATCAATATTTCAGGGATTAAATTTCCCTTCTTCATTTTTTATGGTTTCTACCTCAATAAGTCTCAAGTCTATTAGAAGAGGCTGGATGATTTAAAATCTTTCACTGCAGAATGGCTTGTCGTAGTCTTGTTTCACAGACCATTTTAGGATTTTCGTTATAAAGACTAAAGGAATCCTAAAGAAGTTGTGAGGTAGTATAGAACCAGACTCAATAGTGTAAAGCCCTTGTTCGATTAAGAGCTAAAAGGTATTGGAAATATAATATATATGTTTATGTAATATATATACATTCTGCTGCTTTAAAAATATTATGTTAATCATCTATTGATTTATTTCAAAATCAATTGAAGCTCCTTTCTTATTAGTGATTTGTTCAGCATTCTCGAGGACTGTGTTAATTTTCTTAAAGAATGTGCATGAATTAGTTTGGTGTGAAATTATTGGGGGAGACAGATTTTCATTTAGCAACATTTTTCTAGGAAGTAATTCTAGAAACCACTGTTTGTGAGAATAATACTCAAGTGGTGTTATTTGCATATACTGTTGTCATAACTATCATGGCATTTTGTGGCTGAATGACTTAACTGACATCTGTTAAATGAGGCCTTCTTCAATTCTTTTTTATATTTTATTTCTAGCACTTAGTAGGGACATTTCTTTTTACCCTCTTGGAGAAACACAGCTATACAAGACATTATGTGATTTGCTTGGAAATGTTACAAAGCAGAAATGAGGGGGTAATCAAAATAAAAGATTGTGACTTTATCATATAATCTTGGGAAGGCCTACTGTCCATCATTTGGTCGTGTTTTATAGTCTTAAACCATCTGGACCAAGTTCCGCACAGCTGCACGAATTTCATATGTGATAGAACATTTTTTCCATTCAGTGTGAAATGTTCCTTCCTAAAAAACGTACACCAGACTCGCTTAATTTAGTCTGTTAAAAGAAATGCACATGAAAAAGGACAAAAGGCTCTTTAATCTCTGCAAGCTGTTTGTTTTTCTTCAAGATTCCTGTCTATTTGGGTTTGAAAAGTCATGTTTATTGAGGAGATGATTCTGAGGTGTGACATTAAAATAATATATGATTTTTGGAACTAGTGGCCATGCTCCTGCTTAATTTGCAAAACTACTTTTTATGCCTGTCAAAACACAGAGTTAATCTATCCTTATTTACAGTTAATCTCAATAAAATTAATCTTAACTATGCTTTATTCAGTGGCTTAAAATATCTAATTATATTCAATTAACTGTTGTCATAGTAATTAACATTGCTTAATTGCCTCTGCATATATTTATGTAAAGCTCATTAAGTGCTGCTGATTCCTTTCCCCTTTTCTACTTGCTATTTTTGCTGTTGTCAAACCATTTTCATCTCCCAAGGTTTGACAGTGTCAATGAGAACAAATTCTTTCTTAACATTTCTTGAAATGAATGCAATTGCTTTCCTTTGAGAAGGTCCTCGTTATGAGCCTTTAAAGACTAATCCATTCCCCCTCTTCATTTTCCTTATCCCTGGTCTCTAGCACACTCGCAAAATATATTCTGTCATTGTTGCTAGAAATATGAGAAGTCAGGTTAAGCTTTGTGTTTATAAGCCAGGAGACTTTTGGTGTCTGCCTAGGGGCTGTACCCACAGGCAGAGGATTTTTGGCTTTCTTTTTTTTTTTTCCCTCTAAGACCATTTTAAGGGTTAAAGACTTGGCCAAGGTTCAAACTGAGAAGCGCCCAGGAAAAGTGCATGTGAATATGTACAAGTTTCATGTAATTAGTGCTTAATTATATTAACATATGCAAATTGTCAACTTAGGAGCTTGTTGAGCTGGCAAAGATCAGCTAGGCACAATTGCTGTATTGTTCTGAAACAATAATGGATTTCAAGTTGGATTGTGGAAACACATAACTAGCTATCTAATTTAACTCATACCATGGTGAAATTTCATTAGTCTCCATGGAGACTGGTTTAATTGTGCTGACTAATGTACTGGGCTGCAGAATGTCCTAAAAAGAAAGCGTTGTTTGCCTAATCCACCTTACAATGACACTTGTTTGTACATGTTTCCCTTGTGTGGGAATTTGCATATGCAAATAAATAGTTTCTCTGCCCCATTTGTCATGGCTGTTCATTACCCATGAAGAGGACATTGTTACTAGGCTGTTACTGAGTCTCCCAAGACAGGATAGTGTCAACCAGTCCAGCTACATTCTTTCATAATTTGTTTCTGATTAATAGACCAGAGTGAGTCTCATTCTCTTTGGGCATCTGTACAGAGAAGGTCAGCTCTGTCACAGAAAAACGTTTCTGCAGTAATTGAAGGTCTTTTTCTTCATCTGCTTCTGCTTCTGCTTCCGCTTCCTCTTCCTCTTCCTCTTCTTTCTCTTCTTCCTCTTCTTCCTCTTCTTTTCCACCAATTGGGTGACATAATCATATAGAAAGTAATGTATTCTTGTTCCAAGAATGCCTGTACTAATAATCTCTAGTTTCCTAAAGTAAGATAGGAAAAGAAAGGAGATTCTCTTATTGGAATATTAATCCTGTTTTTGACAGAAAGGTAAACTGATATAATTGCTTTTCAGTTGAAGGAATGGGGGGTTTATACAAGTGTGAAAGCATCGGAAAAGGATTAGCATTTTTTTGCATAATGAAAAGCTCTGTTGAATAGGGTCCTGAATGGCTGACTGAATGACTAAGATGAAAGGAAGATGAAAATGCAGGCCTCTCTTTCTTTATGCCTATGCTCTACTCTCTCTAAAGTTATGTTTGTCCAAGACTTGAAAAACAAGCAGAGGCTCAGATTTCAGCAACTTCATAAGATGCCCTAAGTTTTCATCATGACTGGGAAGTAATGTGTATGACAATAGTGTACTGGAGGATGATCAACCGAGGTTTGTATGGGAAAGTGTTCAGAAACATGCCAGGCTAGCCAAATATTGACTATTGAGTACCAAGAATTCCCAGCACTTTGCTGGCAAAAACTGTTATTTTAGAATAGGCCAGGGGTATGGCATGAATACTGAGTTCATTTACAGTTGAATACATAGTATGCTTTTTTTTCCCCCTCCATCAACTATAAATAACTGTCCCAATTGGCGGAATACTTCACTTGGAAACGATTTATGCATTCTGACTTTTGGCAATGTTAAGTGTTTTAAGTGGACTATCAGCTTTTGTGGCTGGGAGGGGACAGTAGAAGAGAATACAGAATTATTTTCTTAGAATTGAGTGCATAAAGTTCTGAGTGAAACCTTCATGTTGTTTCATAAGTATACTGTATATTTTGTTTTTAAATACTTTCAAAAAATACCTAGGTACTGTATGTTCACTCCTGGAAACATGTGCAGCAGGGTTTTTCCTTGTCATTTGTTAGGGTTGTAACTGGTTATCAGTTGATAATGTGATCAGGACTCTTAATGATGTTTCTTCACCCATAATTAGGTCAGTTAAAATACCATAAGTGTTAAGACTCTTTGAAAGGTGGGAATTGCCTCTTTTGTATATGTGTAAATTGATGGTAGTATAGATAATTATGTATATGTATATATTTTAAACAAGCTCTTTCTGGTTAGAGGTCACCACACATGATACATCGAAAGATTTCAGCAGATATTAACCCACCTGATCTGTTGCTGGCTTGTAGAACTTGCCTCATCACTTCTGTGGTTCAGTTGCTGAGGTACTATTAAGGTGGTTATGTGGAAACTTGGGAAATCAGAAGTATTTTCATGTAAATTAAAGTGTAAGGCTTGCCTCTTAAGTACAGCATATTGTAAAGGAAAAGTCTTTGATCTTTGTTATATAGTCACCAAAATTCTTACTAGAATCCTTTTTAAAATTTGTCAAGAAATTCTGGATTGTTTCAAAAACTTTTATGGTTAACTTTATGATATACTTGAGAAAAGTCTTAAAAGAACAAAAAAAATCCACATGGAGGCTATTCTTTTACATGCATAAGGGCTTGTTAAGGTATTTCCATAAGAAAAATGTGTTAATTTAAAAAATAAATTCATTTATATTTTAAGACATTGTTAACCAGGCACCATGTGTTGTAACTGGCAGTTTTCCAGCCACCATGGAAGTGAATCACACATGGGTTAATAGTAGCTTATGTGATGTCTGCATTCTTAGGAAATGGGCAAAAGCCCAGGGTATTCTGATATCAAGATTTTAGGAATCAGACAGAAAGCAGAATATATGTTTATATGGGAACAGATGGACACATGTGAGAACTAAAAGTGCACAGTTTCTCTTGGCACTTGTTTTAGTTATCCCTGATGATATAACCAAGATCTCAGTGCACTCACAGTCTTTGATGGCTAAGGACAAAATGGGCTTTTAATGAGACTCAATGACATTATTTTCTTGCATAAGGATTGTTCCCCTTGTGATCTTGCTGGAGTTGATGTTCTGTTAATTCCCTCATTTCAGAGGTTCACCAGTTGCCTTGAAAGTTTGGTATAATTTCACATTTGATATGCAATCCTCAGCTCAGGAGTGGCTACTTTCTACTTCGCTGTTCTTTTAAAGGTTTGTGAGTGAAAGAAAATATTTGTCATTTGGAGGCATTTTTGAATGTATGCACCCAATTTAAAAATATGCTAAAGACATATTTGACAAGCTGAATTTCTAATATAATTAACCACTTTCACATGCTTCAGATAAAAAAGTAAAATTTAAAACTTTGAGCAAGTTGACTTGTATGTTATAATGCCCTCACAGTCCATGCAAGTCCTGTAGGTGTTTTCAGCATCCAGGTTGATATCCATGGGCAAGCATCATATTTTTAGATGATAGATTGTTTCTAATGTTTGTTAATCCTGGGAATACCTGAGTGGTGCTTAGATGATAATTACTGAACGGCCCACATTATAGCACATACCACTAAAGATGAAGTACATAGGTTTAATTTTAAAGTTATAAAAACAGAATGTAGTCTAAAAAAATTTACTAAGACCTAAATAATTTTAACTAGGGAAAATTAACTTTTGGATTAAAATGTGCATTTTATAACTGTCCATAAAGTTATTTTCCTTCACTGTAAAGAAAGGAAATCTGTACCTGTAATAGTATTAAAATACAGAAACATGAGCTGATGTATGCCACCTGGCTACACTGTTAAAATCAAAACAAAACTTTATAAGAGGAAAGTTTTTGGAGAATCTTAAAATTTGCCTGTTAGGAAGAACAAATTGAAGAATTTCGGTCATTGTTAGATTTATAATTTACAGGACATCTTTATTAAACCTGCAGTACTTTACTATTACAGATTCTCTGGGGTTGTGTTTATAGTACTTTAAAAAAATACTTTGAGGAATAGTGTGGTTAATACTTACAACATCTTGAATTGACAATGGAGAATGGGGATAATTCTTCTGTTTTGATTTGTTGGATACAATTGTGTTTTATCTTCTTTAGCATTGCTGTATACACACACACACACACACACACACACACACACACACACACCTTCTTTCCACATTAGTTTCTCTTTCTTCTTTAGATGCTTTCATTTTGGTAGCCTGTAAAATTTTTCTTCCACAGACTAAATTTCTTTTTTTTTTTCTAAGAATAGTTCAATAGTCTCAACAGAAAAGAACAGGCAGCATGGTAAGGCAACTAGAAACTACCAAAATGTTACAGCTTGGGAACTGCCTTAAAGGCATTAAAATGAGTTTAGGCAGCTCATCTTAAAATGTGGAATACTGAGTACCACAGAAATTATCATTAACTTACCAAACAAGGTAGGCGAATGTGAAGGCAAAAACTCCAATATCATTACCAAAGGACCAATAGTTTCATTGCACAAGTGACTTTGATGGCTGAGGAATGGTGAAGAGATGATAAGGAAGATGTCCAGTGGTACTCCAGCAGTGCTACGGTCTCCTCTGACAGTGAGTTCTATTACTGAAAGGAAACAAGTAAAATCTGGATAGTCTCTTATCACTGTGACTATTAAACATATTTTAACATTAATTAGGGGGATGGACTAGGTGCTTTGAAAGGCCAAGAAGAGCCTATGATTCATAAAAATACTGATGATTTCAGTGACTTAAAATGTATTTTTAATAATCATGAACATGGTGTGAACAAGAACAAAGTTTCTATTCTGTGTTGGGAAAATAAATGCAGACAAGACTGAGATGTTTTAGAGGCAGTTCAATGTGTAGAAAGAATGACAGTTAAAGCCAGACATTTTATGGATTCTTTTTTTTAAATTCCTGTTATTCTTAAATGTGTTTGTTTATTGGAACTTAAATTTAAGATACTTGAAAACGTAATTTGTGTTTTGGCTACTGAATAACCAATAGCAATAATGTCAAATCGTTAAGACACCTAGGTTAAATTCCTCCCATGGGTGACTTTATCCAAGTTCCTTAATCTTTCTGACCCTCAGTTTCCTCATCTGTATCCCAAGGTTGCTTTAGAGATTAAAGTGTTGTAAATATTAAATTAAATAAATGTGACAGGACATGATGCTTATCCCTATGTTTCCTTTTTTTTTCCAATAGCAACTGGTTTGAATGTAATGCTTAACTAAAGCACATTAAAGTAAATTTACATAGAATGGTTTGAGTGGAGTTGACTTTCTCCATAAGAGGAGATAAAATCCAGGCAATGGGCTTGTCTTAAGACGTAGAAAAAAGAGGTAGTTGACTTCTCACATTGGTTGCTCATTGATAGGTACTTGGCATCTAGGTTGGTAGGTGGTTAGTTGTCCACATCATTACCATCTGGTACTCCATAATCACAAGTTGGTTTGGTTCTGAGGGCTTCTAGATATTTAATGCATTTATGGGTTTTTATTTTTCTAAGAAGCAAATTAGGACAGAAATAGTTTTTAAATAATTCAAACCTTGGTCTATCCAAATGAACTCAAGATTCCAGACTGTCCATTAAACACAATAATAGAAGAGACCACAAAGATTATTTCAGTCATGCAGTTGACCCAGTCTGCTTGAAAGCCTTTGAATTAGAGGACTTTCTGAAACTAGATTAAACACCATAGAACTACCTTTCTATGTATTGGGCATTCACATATGTTGATATTACCATGAAAGGAACAGGTACTGTTGCATGGTACCCTGTTGGCCAAAATTTGTATCAGCCTAGGGCACTAATCCAACTATTAAACAC
Source organism: Cuniculus paca (assembly GCA_004365215.1). Classification (NCBI taxonomy): domain Eukaryota; kingdom Metazoa; phylum Chordata; class Mammalia; order Rodentia; family Cuniculidae; genus Cuniculus; species Cuniculus paca. Next base: position 8,746 of record RJWT010002969.1, read on the forward strand.
CCAATAATACCGATAGAACTCTTAAATTTTCTTGGAGGATTTTTTTATAGCCAAATTATGCATCTTCACCTTGATTAACTATTTGAGGAGGTCATAGTCCTGTATCTCTTTATACTAATGTGTTATTCCAGCAAAGACTACCTAAATTGAAAGACTCATTAAACATTAATAAATATATAAATACAATTTTTGGATCATTTAAAAAATTAAATTTTTTTGTGTTTTTAAAAAAATCTGTTGTTAATAATTTCTCATGATACATGCAAGCTACATATTAATACACACAATTATTTATATTTTATTGTAAATACAAGTATTTTGAATTGTAATTTCACAAGTTTGTGTTTGACTTTTGTTTAATATTAAGGTATTTTTGCTTCATAATACTTGTTAGTCTGTTTCTTAAAAGTGGGTGATGTCCTATATTGTGGCCATTATAAGAGGTCCTGGACTTTGACAGTTTATTTGAAGCATGTTTTGTTCAGTTTAAGCATTTATTGAATACTGATCAAGGTAATAATACCCTTCACTGAAAGAAAACAGGTAGTATCTTAGCATTTTTCATGATTCCTAAGAGTTTCTACAAATAAGTTTCAGCCTTTCTGAGGGCAGTATCCAGCGTATCCAGTGAGGGACCCGTCAGGGGGAAAAGCCTTGATGCTCAACAAATATCTGTTGAGTGAATAAGCTGTAGTGAAAAACATTCATAGAAAACTTCAGTTCGATGTAACACTAGATTCTGCCTCTTCTCTTGAAATCTAGGTCCTGAAAAAAAACATTCAACCTTAAAAACAGCTGGACCTGTCTTGGAAAATTCCATAGAGCAGCCTATCTTCTAGTGCAATCTAAATGGGTTTTATATTAGAGTAGTAGATGGTTGCAGTGAGAAGGAATATGGCACAAGCTCCTTGTTTAACAGATAAAGAAACTGACGCTCACGGAAATTCCTGGAAAAAAAATCGCATAACTACAGGGCACAGCTGATGTATGTGTGTGCTTGTATATGTTAATGTGTGTGAATGCCTGTGTTTAGGACAGTAAATTACTTAAAATTTCTGTACCTTAGTTGGGTTAGCACCTTTCTTATCTAAAGATTCTTAATATTAATATGAGAATAATTTGTTATGTGGATTTTTTTTATTGGTAGCATTTTCCCAAGCAAAGAAATATTCCTATTTCTGTGATGATTAACTGCCCTAAAATTATGAAGCTAAGCTGTTACTGATAGGATAGAAATGGTCTGAGAGGTGCAAACTTGCAGGAAAAAAATGGGGCTGGGTGACTTGGTTCTTGAAATGATACAGGGTATAGATTAGGAATCATTGTAGTTTGCCAGAAGTTGCTGGTCATAGAAGCCTGTTTAAGTGCTCACTGTCAACAAGGAAATCATGGGCAGCACTTCAAGTGGCTCACCTCTGATTTATTCATAAACCTCACACCAGCACTTGGCTTTGTTCTTGCTCTAGGAAGGGGGACTGATACCAATAAGAACAGGAATAAAGAGCTCCTTGCATGGTCCAGGAGTGAATAGCACTTTACCTCAAAGCCTGACCTCCTTTCTCAGGGGCTGTTATGCCAGAGTTGACTCTGATTGGCTGTGTTTCCTCAGATGAATGGAGAGAAGAGGTTATAACAAGTATCTCCTCTGTAAACTCCATAGTGTACCTAACAAGAAGTATGCAACCGGAACTTAGATTCTGATTTAACCTAAAGGTTTTAGTCTTTATACTAAATGGAAAAGCTTCTCTTTTCAAAGAGCTTGAAGAGTTTCACATTTAATAATAGTTGGAAAAGCATTGTTTCTTTCTAATTGAAAAACACAATAATCTCAGAGTAAAACAGGTTTTGACAAACCCTGCCCCCACTAAAGTGAATTGAGAGAAATCTAATAACGGAGGAATGAAGGGGTTGGGAATAAAATAGATACTACATGAGTAGAAACAAAGAAATGGGCTGGCTCGCCAATTGATTAATCATGTTTATCTTAGTAGCTTCATTTGTGTCACTTCACAAATTATGCTTTGCTGCAGCAGTCCCTGCTGCGGCGAACAAGGGGAATGAGCCTTTAAGAGACAGTCAGCTGGCTGGTTTACACTGGGGCAGAGGTTGGGTGGAGTTACTTAAATCCCCAGAGCAACATTCAGTTAATATTACCTCCCCCTTCCTCCACTCACACACACCCACTCTGGCTTCACTTTGCTCTTTGATGGAGTTGTTTTCTTATTACTTACAGTGCATATATTTACAAAAAGGGCTTCAGATTTGTACAACACACTACGTGAACTCAGATGAGCCATATTGGGAGATGGTGATGAGAGTTAATGATATATCTTAGAGAAAGCCATCCTTCCATGCAATCACATCAGAGTTATCAGCTCATTTGTCATGGCTGAAGTGAAAATGTCAGGACCAATGAGTGTATGAGTGGTTAAGAAGCAAAAGGATTCTGAAGAGAGACATTTTTTTGTGTGTGCTGGGAGTCAGCCATGGCTTAGATTTAGCTCCAGAGAAATACTGGGATTAGCCAACACTGTACAAATCCTTAGGATAACAGAATCGGTTGGGAAAATGGAAAAGTAGAGGTCATGAGGATGGGTGCATTTCTGGAGACATGCTCTAGACCTGTGATGGCTTTCACTGATATAATCAGCCCACGGCAGCACGCGTGCTGTAGGTTTGCCACCACTGCTAGGCTTTTGTACAGAAACTATAAGAAAGAAAGAGATGATTTGTGAAAATTATTTTAAGGACTGCTGTATGCAGGATCATTGGTTTCAGCAGGATTGAAGCGATAGGCTTGAAAGACATCAAAGGAAGACCCATATAACATGCTAAATATGGCTTATGTTTTAAATTTAGTTGCACTAAAAGCACTTCAATCTACATCCATCTAAACACTTTTCAAGAAGATAATATTTAAATATACAAAGGTAGCACTCAGGTATAAAGTGAAAGTGAGTACTTAATGTAAATAAAGCAATTATCATGAAATACTTGTTTCTTGAATTTACGAAAAACCCAGAAGCTAAACTTTCTTTACACAGAGTTCATTTGGAAACTTTAATTGAAAAGTAACTTTCTTTAGTTACAGAAGTTCTTATCTTTGATAGACCAATAGTAGCAGATTTATTTCATTTTGGGCCCAGTTAACTGTTCTCTTTCAGATAATGTACCCATACAACCTTTTCTTGTTTAATTCTATTGATTTACAGTGTTAAAGTGAAATAATCTGATACCTGTTTCCTGTCCTTTGAGTATTTGTCGTCAAAGAGGCTGATTAGTTTTTTTTTCCCCCAGCTCTTTAGCTGTTTTAAATGTATAATTATCATTACATGTCATTTGATAGCTGCACTAATTGCTGCCAACTATTGTCTGTTTGCACTTACTGCTGAAACCTGATCAACATCCTGCTTTGGTTGATGTTTGGTGGTAAACTTTAATTAAGTCTTATTGCATTGAAGAAGAGTTCAGGCTTGGTGCTAACTAATCATTTACCTTCATTATGTCCTGACAGCTCTACTTGTTCTTGGTCCTAATAGATACACCAGTCAGTAAATAAACCTGCAAGCCTCATGCCTTGTAGTTACTCCATACTGATATTTTGCTGCTTAAAGTATAAGATAATTGGAACCAGATAATTAGTTAGTTTAGTATCTCTAGTTCTGCAGACACTAATCTTAAATTGCTTCTTTCATGCCGGACAATTTCATTTTAATAGAAACTGTAGATTTGAGATAACATTATTCCTTCAACATGGTTCCTCTGAACATGCATCTTTTGAATCAATACAATTAAGCTTGTCTCCTGTTGGAATTCTTGTAATTATTTTTCCTGAAATACTTTTCCTGTAATGATATTGAAGTTAAAGTAATCAGGTTACCAGCAGATCATGTAAAATCCAACTCAAAATTGCAGGCTGCTTGATTTTAATTTGTCTGACATCAAGTTTGTTTGAAAAGGGGTAATATGTGGGTAAACCAAGGAGCTTATAATTATGGTTGACGTTTGTTTGTTTATAATGAAATCTAATTAAAGTTCATACATTTAAAACACAAAAGTTAATTACTGAATTGCTCACTTCACTGATGGGCAGCAGTCAAATTAACTTTCAGGCAAAGAGGGTAAAGAATGAGTCAGAGACAGAGACACAAATACAGAGAGAAAGAGAGAAAGAGAAAAGGGGAGGGGGAGAGAGAGAGAGATCACAAAAACTCAAAAGACTTCATAATAGAAATAAGATAACCAACTAATCTTAGTGGTCAAACATAAATTTTCTAATATTTTATCCAGAAGAAAACTTGGCATTCCACTTCTGTTCTCTATTATATTAGTCCTAATGCGGTTTTCAATATAAAGTAATTTAAAAATATTTACATGTAATATAAAAAGAGATTATATTTGGTAGACTCTAAGAGTATTACATAGTAAGTGGCACTTGATAGTGACTTAAAGAATTATACATCTAACTTTCTTCATTAAAACTATTTGAAACCATGTGAGAGCATTGAAATCATTGCTCAGGGAATAGGAATGTTTGCTGGAATACCTGACCTGTGATTATGTTTATGAAGATAATTATGGCTGATTTAGGCTGCAATGAATAATTCTTTCTTTAAAAAATGTATGTACAATATTATACTTTTTGTTTCATTGGTTATGAGATCATATGATAGAATGGTGAAATAATTATACAAGCATTTTCTCTTAAGTATGCAATTGCCAGTAGTGCAGTAATTAACTAATCAACTAGATATATGAATAGAGAAGGAAAATGTAGAGATTAAAACATATTGTCATCATATTGTATATAAGATAAATATGTGTGTGCAACCATTTTCACTAACTTAGTAAGTCTCGTTTTGAAGCCAGTCTATGGTTATGTATACCTTAATACATTAAAATTAATTTGTAAATGTTCCTATATGGTGATTTAAAGCATTATCAACTAAACACTCAAGTTGTGTGTATGCCAGAGATTACTGCTTTTTTAAGACTAACAATATAAACATATGAAATGCGTGGCAACTGTGATTTATAACATCCAAAAATGATCAATTCAGTTCATGTTTCTTTGAGGAAAACTAAATGGTTCCATGTAAAAGCTTCATATTTACTAATGTCGCACACTTGAACTTTCAAATATGATAGGGATTTAAGAAAAGGGGTCTGAGAAAAAAAAAGATTCTGTTTATTATTGAAATACTTATAAAATCGAGGTTATTTTTTACAAGTTTTTAGGATTCTCAAAGAAAATATATATTTAATATAATACCTGGTTGATTTGTAGATTTGTATTTCCTTAGAGAAGAAAATTCAAAAGGACTATGTTGTCATTTCACTCTAATCCTACTTACCTAAAGGAGAAAAGGGGAAGATGATAGATATGTAGGTATGGCTCCTCTCTAGCATTTGGAAGTATCTTTTTCTTCTTTAGATGAAGCAAAAAAAAAAAAAGTCAATAAATTCTCACGGTATTGGCAAACAACAGCTTTCTAGTAATACTTTAGCTGATTAGGACATCCTTACCCTTTAATGAAGCAATCACTACAAAGCCCCAATGTCAGCTGGAATACTAGCAAAACAGTACCAAAGGAAAAAAATCAGAAAAGGGGCACCGAACATAATTACAGTTCGTGTTCTTGTCTCACACCAATACAAACTATTCATTTTTAATTAGAATGAATAAGAAAATTAGAAATCTATCTAGATGGGTTAAAAGTACTGAAGTTTTTTTTTTACATAGGTAGCTAAAGTATTTGGGTTCTTCTTGTCCACTAATTATGAAATTTTCCTGAAGCAAACACAACATGGGTCATATAATAGTGTAATTTGGTTATAGGCAGATTATTGATTCTTCTCTAAGGAAAGTAGCTGGGGTTTGATTAAAGTTGTAAAGAAAATGAAGCAAAATTCCTGTTTCCCACCACTAATGAAATTAAGAATTATTGTTGAACTCTTTGGTAAAGTACAGAATACCTTTTCTCTTTAGTTCTGCAACGTATATCTTTAATGCTATGTAACTGTCATATGAAGTCCATGTAGATTTAGCAATGTGGAAGAGAACAAGGAGAAATGAGGATGGGAAGAGAGAGAGAAAAAAAAAACAGAAAGAATCAAGGAGAGAGAAGAATATACATCAACCACAAAGATTCTATTTATAGAGAAGGAAACAAATCTGCATTGAATAGCTAATTTAGGTTTTAATGAGAAAAATGAGAAGGAAAAAGGGGAAAATAACTTAGTTGACTCACACTCATATTTGTCTTTGTAAACTTTCCCTTCTTAAAAATGTGCTTGTTTTAAATGCTGAATATATTTGGTTACATCCTTCTATTCAAACTTAATTACCTTCTCCCCTTTGTCATGACATGGGTGGAAAGTTTTTGCCATGTCAGGAGAGGTCGTCACACATTCTTTTGCAGTTCTCTTCATTAATTCCTTCTTGCAGAAGCATTTTCTCTCGTGCTGGGAAGGTAGAAGGGTGTAACAGAAGAGCCCTGAAACATCAGCAGGAAGCTCTAAGCTGGTTAATGCAGTATAATTGTCTGGACATAGACTGGTCTTTGTTTGTGCGGTTCACTCCGAATCAGCTGTAATTAACTCCAGAGTGTTTCCAGATTGCCAGCAAAGAAAAATTACAGCTTTTCTGTTTTAAATTGTAAAGCTCACAAACATTAACTATGTAGATTGCATTTACTTTGATATATTTCTATCCTGCAAGGGAAAAAAAAAAAAAAGCTTGCTTGACTCCCCATCCCACCTCTAAAAATGTGCTTTTGGCTTTTGTTAAGTTATTTGATTTAGTGTCTATTGGAACATAATGGCTTCTTAATAGTTGGATTTGAAACCTTTTCACTTAATATTTTCAGTCTTTTGACATCCTTGTATTTGCCTTCCTTCTTTGCTGTTTTAAATACTGTAATGGGAAAGAAGTTATGCAATATTTTATGATACTAAACATCTACTAAAAGAAGCAAATTGCAGAGAAAACTGACTTAAAGAAAACCACCTTAAAAGGTTGAGATCAAAGATATATTCTGATGTAACTGGTACTTCCACACAGGTACTTTACCTGTGTCTTGATCTATCAAAAGACTGTGAGAAAAGGACAATTTCACTGCCTTCTCTTGGTCAGCACACCACACCCTTTTAAAAAGCTTCTGTACAGTAGTTTGTAATTATGAATTCCAATATGGGTAGAAATGAGGTAGCAGTGTGAACTAATACAGCCTGGTACACAAAAGATCTGTCAGCAACTGATGCAAAAAAAAAAAAATCCAGTCTAAAATCTTTTTTTTTTCTTTCTTTCTTCTGAATTTAACAATAAGGAATTTAAGCCTCAATGTGGCTTTAGCAACCAAAGAAAAGAAGCTCTTGGTGTCTGCATAATACCACTTTGATGGATTTTTTTCATCAGTTCTCTGTACGTGGCAACAAATAAACAAGTATAATTATACTTGTGAAGGTCTATTCATTGCTTTGTCAGGATTAGATATATGTGCCGTTTTCACACTGCGCCTCTCTTTTGTCTTTGCCTAACTCACTATGACATATTGATAGAGGATTTGGAATGGGGAAAAGGCCACAGCAGAGACAGTGATGACCTTTTGGAAACTTGATATAATTCAATGATTTTTATTTATTTTCTTCTTCTTCTTCTTTTCTTTTCCTTTTTGATTTGCAACTTGTTACCAAATTCTAAGTGGACAACTTTTAACCCATTTAAAATGGAGCAAATAAAGACTCAGAGAGTGTTATGAGATGGCTTGAGAGCAGAGGAGAATATAAACAACAGGCTAAGGAGTGCATCAGTCTTCTTTCCCAGCTCTTAGCAGAGTGGCTAACCTAGCATTCCTTTCCCATTATTCTGTCCTCCCCATCAGATTGTGTTCTTTTTAATCATTTCACAAACACTGTCTCACTGGACCATAGAGGAAGATGGGGACAATCTCAATTAAAAAACAGAGGTAAAACTGGCCTCTGATTTTGGGTTCTAATGGGAACTCTGCTTGTTGAATGCAAAGGAATTCTTCCATTGTTCAGAAAGCACCCCCCTTTCATTACCCTGGCTCCTTGTAGGTGGGTTTGGTCATTTAACAGAGCAGAGTTTAGGCAGCAGTGACTGCAGAGGAAAGCAAAGCAGAGGGAGCAAACAAAGTTCTTGTCTGCATATTGTCCATTATTTCTATAAAAGGGATTCGACATGATCAAAGTCACTGATCTTGTGAATTCCTGAGCATACCAAAAACTGTGTACACATAAGCAGACTAGCAGGTATGTATCGTTTTGAACTTAGCATTCAAATTATCTTAGGATTTTTCTTAGGAATTTCTTGAGGACTTTGGTGATTTTAAAAAAAGCAGAATGTCTGGCAGTGAGACAGAAATTGGTGAAGACTAAATAGAAACCAGCTTAAATGGTGAAGCAACTTTTACAGTGAGTTAACTTGTTACACAGTCATTTTGGAATGAGTTCTATGGTTTAAGTTAAAAAAGGTTGTCTTTGTGGTCTTTATACTGGGACTTATAAAACTTTAGCATAAATTTCTTAGATGGATAATGTTAGTGAAAGAAAAACCTCAACTGATATTGATGACAGTGAGATTGCTTAGCATCATATTCAGTGTCACTGTACATGCTGATGTAAACAACTTTCACTGAACAAGGTGATCCTATCAGAATAGAATGATAAACATTACTGTGGTTATTGCTAGTAACTCCTGAAAACAGTTACTAGCTATAGCAGTTTAAATAGTTTTGTTATTGTTATTGTTGGTATTAGAATGAAATATAAGTTTGGTGGTAAAGAGGTCTTATGTATTTGACTTAGTTCCCGATTAATGTATAACTTCTTGAGAGAAAAATGATAGGTGACTTTGTGTAAAATTGAATGACAGTAGTACAGCCTACCACGGCCTACCACATTGCTATGCCCTGAGATGGATTATTTCACATAGTTTCTACAATTATTTACATATAGCAAGAATGTTATTTTTTTGAAAGTTACTTCTGGCTCTTTTAAAGTCTATGTATTGCATGTTGAGATGATAGTTTACATAGTCTTTTCATTAACTAGCCAAAATTATTAACTGCACTTTACGTTAAGTCATTAGAGGTGCATTCAGAATATGTGTAACAATTCTAGCAAGTGTTTTGTGATCTGAGAACTGTAGTGGGGGTAGGACAAAATGGGATTAAAAGATAGCACTCATAACATGGGAAGTTTTCTCACTACTTATAGTTAAGGTGAATCTTTTTCTACCTATTAGATATGTGCCAAACCTATTGACTATATTATCATGAGGGGTGAAATACCCTGGATTCTGGAACTTTATATTTTAATCTAGCATCATTAACTTACCAACATGCTTTCACTCCAAGTCTCTAGTCTCTTTCTGCTTTCCTCATTTCTTTCAATCCAGCAGAAGATTATATTTTATGCATTTTGGCTGCCTTCAGTATGTATACATTGTGGAGAATTGATAAATGCAAAGGTAAACATTAATATTTGTGGACTAATTAGAAAATTATTAGATTTTCATGCTTATGGTTATCGGATTATTTCAGAGACATTTAAAAGCTGCACACATGCCATGAGGATAATTAACCTGGAGCTCATCAGTGATTAAAATTACACACCAAGCTTTATGATGTTTGATTCGTGAGCAATTAGAATTTCGTTTTAACCATCTCAGTTACCAAAACGAATTTTGATTTAATTTTCAGTCTATGTAGGTCTTTTAATATCTTCTGAACTGATCACTTCCTCTCTGATTCAGTTGACTAGATTAGATTTGATTACTGTTAAAGAGAGTATTAATAAGTTATTCTTCATACTTAGTATGCCAGTGACCTTCAATGTTGTTTTCCTTCTAGAAGAACTCTTTGAAAAGAAGCGCTAAACTGCTTAGTAATATTGGCAAACCCATCATCCTGTGTTGTTTTCTTTTTAGTTCTCTGTCACTGCAGAGACTGTGCCGGGGTATAGGAGTGGAAGGAGCATACCGTCTGAGATAGTGCACGTCTATCATGACCAATATAATATGTGTTGTAATATAGCATTTCTTATTTCAATAATTGTCAGGATCTATGAATATGCTGATTCTTTTTTTTTAATTAAGGCATTCTTGGCTTTGACGTTGAGTTACTTTGATTTTAAGATTTGAAAGACTGTTGCTTACCTATTTCATAAAAATCGAGACAGTGTCTATGTCATAGGCTGAAAATAAACACTAAAGATTCAGACCACTCAGCTGTTGTGTACAGTGCCATCATTCTGCAAACTGAGAGATCTGCAGGGACTCAGAGAAGCCTAAACTGTAATCAACCTGCTATTACAGTAGGTAAAGTTTACAGGCACACACACACACACACACACACACACAGGAGAGAGGGAGGGGGAAGGGAGAGAGAGAGAGAGAGAGAGAGAGAGAGAGAGAGAGAGAGAGAGAGAGAAAGAAAGAACTTTTTAGTGACATATGCCCAACTTTTTTCTGCTGCCTAAAACTGATATGGCTTTTATTGAGTACATCTTGTCTTCAATACAGGCAGCTAATAGTTTAAGACACCTACTTGCGAAAACAAAACAAGAAACACAGAACAACAATAACAACAAAACTTAAAAAAAATTGAAGGATTTTCATTGGGTGTGCTTGAGTATGATTTGTTAAGCCAGGGAGATGTTGATTGATACTGTAGTTGAGAGATGGGCAACTCACCAGGATTGATAACATCAAAATGGTATTTGAAATGGTGTTCATTACGTATTGTAGGGGGAAAAAAAAACATACTGAGTGAATGTGATTGTCCCCTAGGACGATAGGACTGGTTGCAGTAAATATTAATTTCTGTTCTGTTGCCCATTGAGGTGACTGAAGTGTGGGGAAGAATTGTGATTGGTGCTTAATCAAGGCTAGCCGGATACCTGCTGAGAGCTTTTGCACAGGGAAGATTTGTAGTAAGCTGATTTACTGGCAAAATGAAAACCAGAAAAGAGTTTGGTCTGTGCTGCCTATAACTGTAATATTTCTAATTTTAAGATTCCTTTATATGTTGGCTTGCCTTCCATAGTCATCCCCCCTTCTAGTCACTACCTGATAAAGAAAAAGTAAATTTCAAAATTACAAGTTATTTGTGGTGTTCTTCTATTTGTGCAGCTGGAACTGAAAGTCATTTCCATCTCTACTAGGATGGGGGGGTTTAAAGCATATAGGTATAGAGGTATCTTTTTTTGGGAAAACAGCAATAAAAAATCAG
>RJWT010002969.1:25000-38365 GCA_004365215.1 Cuniculus paca
TGACTTTTTAAAACTCTAATTACTGATTAATTTGTTTTCTGCAGTTTGTTCACTGGATTGTTTGATTGTCTTGGTTCATGTACAGATGTAACACATTTATTTCTATGATGAATAACTTGGTAACTTATTAAAAACTTCTTTTTGTCTAGAGGGTATTAAAATTCAGAAAATATTGCAAACCATTAGTCATTGTAACAAGCTCTAAATATGATTACAAAATCCATTTTGCAAGTGTTATCTATTGATTTATACTAGAAATCAGTGATAACTATACTATCAGGAGTCAACGAATGATTATAATACCTATAGCTTTTCTAATTCTATTTAAAATTAGAAACGCACTACAAATAGAGCAGGTAATGACTATCTGGGTTAGGGCCAAGAATTATTTGTTTGGGTTGGTCTAGTACATTATGGTTAGGTTATTTCTTGAAGTTTATATTTTAGATGGATGTACTCTGGGTAAATACCTAAAGACTCAGTGTGAAAATTTGTAGCATGGTTCCTGTGATATTGACACTGTGTCGATCAATAATGAAAGCATTAGGTTTGGGCTACACAGTTTGTGGGGAGTGCAGACCCTAATGTAAGATGGAACACTTCTAAGTCAACACTATTGATAATATAATATGAAGGATTAATTGTATTATAATTCATAGGTTTTACAGCAACTGTTGACAACTGTTCAATTGTCTGCTTTTTTTTTTCTTTTGATACCCGACCTATTAAAACTTTTAGAATTCTTAGGAGAAAAAAACAAACATTAAGTTTGTATAAATAATAGATTTAGACCCTTGGAGCTATATAGAATATTCATGAACTGTGTTTATATTCATGCAGTTCCTCTAACACTTTAAATTAACGTGTTGTGAATAGACAATATAAATGTACAAATTTTTCTGTTTTATTGCTCTCACGTGGGAACCTAAAGAAAGGGTATTGTTTTTAATTTTCTGCAGAAAGGTTATTTAATCAAATTGTTGTTTGATAGATATTTAAAAGTGTATGGAGGTGTGTATATGTTCTCCATGTTATGTTTATTCATTAATTCCCTGTGTGTGAATTGATCACCTTACTCTTGGTAAGGCAATATGCTAGGTGCCAGAGTTACTCTGGAAGTTCCTTTGGGAGATATTTGGATATTGAATTTAGAACAATAGGCTAGATAAAAGCTTGATTCTAAAGAGGGCTTTAAAAGCCAGAGTGCTTTAGATTCCACAAGCAAATGATGCAATCTTACTTTAAAGATCTTACGAATCATATAAAAATTTACTGGATAGATTATATTGCTTAGTATAGCATATGGTCAGTAAATAAACAAAAACCTAGTTTGCATAAACTTAGCTTGAATTAAAAGAAGATTGAAGAAAAGATATTTGTGCTATTGAAAACTTGTTTTAGATAATCTAGCTATATTCTTCTGCAATGCCCTTCAAAGAGCATTCATTGTTAGCAGTAACAACTAGAAAAATACTCCAGAGTAACAGTGTATTGAAGATGCTATTTCCAAACTGATTTCAGAAACTTTGTGAATCATAAGATTTTCAAGTACAGTATTGAGGATAGTAGCCAACTTGGTCGACATGCATTGGCAAAATAAAATTGGTTCGTAAGTTAAATTAATTGCATTTAAATGAGGCTAACGAATTAGCCTGGGCCTGGGGAAAAATCATGCATTATTATATGGCTAAAATATTAAAATTAGACTTAAAATACTTTCTGAGTTAATGACTACATAATAATCTTCTATATAAAATATATTTTTTATCAAGAGTTTAAAATTTATATCACTTTGCATTGTGAACTACTTGGATTTTAGAGGGAAGTGACAAGTATCACTTGTAAGACATGCAGAACTTCAAGAAAACAGCTTTTCCCATTATTGACAACATATTGATTTGTAACACTCTGAATGTGGTGATGTGTCATTTTGATTTGAATAAACCACTTTATACCTTGTGTTGTCAAACTGAAGCAGTATTACCTAAAAGAAGTGTATGTCTTTTTTCTAGTTTAAGGAGGTTAAAAGTTAAAGGTTAGGGGTTAGCTTAAAAGCATCATCTGCCTAGCTGCTTAACTTTAAACTGATCAGTTTAATGAAAATCTGTTTTACAGATGTTGTTTTAATGTGTTTGGCAGGATTTAGGCAGCTTTAACATTAGACATATGCTAGTAAAAATTATTTCTTTATTTGACCAGAACAACACCTTTCCTTTTATGTTTAAGGTAGATGGCTTTTGGGTTACGATATTTTGGCAAAGAACCCGGAGGCAGAATGTGTTGATGATCTTTCCATATGGACTCAAAAGAAAAGAATACCTTTATGTCTATTGCTAACAATGACTGCAAAAACAAACAAAGCTGTATTCATTTTTGGCAGTGTTATTTTCCTTAGAATTTTTTGAAGAGCAATTTTGTTATTGTTAAGAAACTCTTACTCATTTTTTCAAGTGAAATTCTCTGAAGTGCTAAACACTATTGAATTTTCAGCTCCTTCAGGCATTTTAATGTTGAAGTAAAATTGGTCTAGGAAAATAAAAATGAAACTGCAGATTACCTATAATCTTCACTTTTAATGTAATAATGTATACTTAAAGCGAAATAAGCTTAAATAAATACTAAATGCCTAGATTGTTGCATTAGTCTTGAAAGGTAAATCAGTCAGTCTGTCTGTCTATCATCTATGTATCTCTATACACATACATTACTATACATTCACATAAGATTAGTTTTATGCCGACCAATTTATTAGGCTTAATTTTATTTTTCTAACTTCATGCATTTGCATTCTTTACATATTTTAGCCCAATAATGTTCATAGTGGGTACTTAATAAATATTTCTATGATCAGTAATGGACTAACAAATTAACTGATGAATGATTAAAGAAACCCCTTTACTTCCAATCTTCATTTCAAAATGCGCTGCAATTTGGTCTCCCTTTTAAATGATCCAAACTTTTTCTATAGAGTCCAAGGAAAGGTGTAATGAAAACCACTTGGCATTACACAAACTAAGGGAGAACAAGTAAGACTTTGGCAATATTTTAGATTAACAAAAGAGTTTATTCTTGACTCAGGGTGGCTAGAACTCTTCTGACCAGCTGAGTGGTGTGGCCACTACCCTGTGCAAAACACGCACCGCTCTGGATGCACCTGCTTCTCAGCAGCTCTCTCACTATTATGTGTATTTTTAAGTGAGGTGTTCACAGCTTTGCTGGTTCAAAGTCAAAAATAATTATATGAGTTTTTCTTCTGCTTGCAACTGCTAGTAGTGAGGCAGAGGATTCTGTCTGAATCCGGTAATGCTGTTTTCATATTTGGATTTCAAATTGGCTGAGAGCAGTGAGTAAATCGCTTGTCTCCATGGTGAGCAAAGGAACACACATGGAATTTAGTCATAGGTAACTTTTAGTGCAACATTCCCAAAAGATATTTTTGAGGTTTTCTCATTATCTATGTTATAGATAAAAGAATCTGAGTTAAGAAATGAAAACAAGGGACGAGGAAGGTCACAGAAGAAAGTGCAAAAAGGTGCATTGGGAGAAGTATGTGCAAAGAGGGCACAAAAAGAAATAATTAGCTTCATTTACCTTTCTTTGTACTGTTTTTACTGTAGGAAATAGTAACTAGATCAATTTGGAGTTAACTGAGTCACAAATATTTCATTTCACTAAATTTAAACTCAACTTTGTGATTTAAAATCAGACATACTAGATAGGTACCATTTCATTTATTGAACTCTCATTGCCCCCTTGTGATGGTGAAAGAGGTCAGGAGACTGAGTGATGCACATTTGCATAAAAGTCATTGTGCTAAAAAAAACCAAAAAACAAAAAACTGAAGTATGAGTACATATCTAAGAAACCCAAACAAATTTTTCTTAATCTTATTGTAGTCATTTGTTTAGGTAAAGAAAGCTGTTTTCAGAGATAAACAAAAGTTTTTTTTATTTTGCTGAACATTAACCTAAATATGGAAAATTTTGCACTTTTTGTATTAGTTTCAGATTTATGTTCATTTCAAGGTTGAAATGCACTGTGAAATTTAATTCCAGTTACAGGATTTTTTAAAAAAAGTAATCACAATTTGAATTATCCTATTGTATTCTCATAAAAAAAGAGGGGCAGAGATTAAAGAAAAAAACAGTTGCTGTAGTAGAACAATTCATGCTTGCCTAATACTTATAACTAATAAATACATAGATCGAATAAAGAGAAATTGGTTAACGAATAGCAAATGATTAATAACTTGTGTTTTAGATTGCAATGTAACTGGCCAGTTCTACCAACTACACCATCTTCTGTTTTTAACCTTGTCATTGGCTGAAACAGCCATGTGTTGGAACAGGTATACTGCAGCACAAATAGGGATTTTTTTTTTCTGCATTCATATGGCAAATAGTAATACATTGCTACATTATGAGCTGAGAAGCCTCTTTGTATTCATTCAGGGGAAAAAAAAAGACCAGAAAGCTATCTATTGAAATATAGATATGTAGATGGATATATATCCATCCCTATAAATACTGATTTAGATCAGGCATTGGAAACTTACTACATCTATGTCGGGATAGATAAAATAATTTTAGTGTGTGAAATTGTTATCAACCCAGATGTATTTTCAGAAAAAGCACCTTAAACTTCCCTATCTTATTTTCTACATGTCTTTCTTTAACCAGTGCTACTGGCTTCCTACACATCACATGTATGCTATCATACTGTTTTCTGTATTTTCAAATTCTTACTATTTTATCCCACCCAGATCTTTTCATCATGGAAATACTCCACGTTGTAAGATGACCTAATTTCCCAAAGAGAAGTGTTTCTTTAATTAAGGAGAAGGAGACCTTTTAAAAAATAAAAACAAATCAAAGCAGAGTAGTACATCCAAAAGTGTCAATGACTTTTAGGTCTTTTCCTGTGTTTATTTTTGTTCATGGACCTGGTTAACTTTGATGAACTTAACAATATTTAGGGAAGAGAAGCATTATATCAGAAATCAGGGCTAGGTAGAGTAGTGCCCTTCCCTTAAAGCTTCTTTCATTTACTCTTTCTAAACACAGACACACACACACACAGACACACACACACACAAAACACCATACCACTACCACTACACAACTACATCTCAGAAACAGAGACAACAGCATGGCATTCCCAACCCCCCAGAAGCATATCAACTTGTACTGTATGATTTACAACTTTTTGTGTGTAACTTGTATTTGTTCTATTTCATGTGAAATGCAGGTACGATTTAACTGAAAGTAACAAATGGCTCATTTGTCACCCAACCTGAGGTCATTTGGGTAAAGCAGCAAAATGTGTCATCTTATAGTTAATGTATTCTTCTTGTGTTTCCTGGGCTGAAGTCTATCTACTCCCATCAGTGGAGTTTGTGCACAGTTGCCACGGTGTTCACGTGGGTGCTGGGATGGCGGGCAGTAACACAGCCAGGCTCATATGTTAGGCAGGCTTTATGCTGCTGAAAGGGTCTTGGCCCAGGGTGGAATGAGGAGGAGCTGGCGTGTGCATAATGACCACAGTTCTACTTCCAGAACATCTGGCCTTCCCAAGTTCTACTGGATATGCTTTACCAAGTTTGCTTTGAGTCTGAGCCTCAGCTCAGGCTGAGTTCAATTAGACGTGGAGATTTGTTCATTATTCAGATAATTCAAGCCTTAAAGGAAGGTACTTTTCCCCCCAAATTACCATTGTATTTCAGGAGAGCAAAAGAGAGTATGATTTATGCAAAAAGGAGAGAGCAACCTTAAAGATGTAGCTACCTGTAACTACTGGGAAATGTTTTCACAGATTCAGTAACCTAGGTGTGTGGTGACTGGTATTGTTACAAACGTCAAATTTCTGCAGAACATTCAAATGTTGTCTCAAGCTATTACTTCCAATAAATACAAGAACATTTATTGAGCACTTGGCATGAGCCAGGGTTTGAAATGTCACTGTGTACTGTGGCTGTGTCCATGAATCTGTAGCGATCTTCCTGCATGCTACTCTTAGCGAATTTTCTAAGATGGTGATTTATAACTCTGATCTCAAAATTACAGCTTATATTTTTGTGATTAGATGTCAGGGATGATGATAAAATTAAGGGTTAAATCCAAAGACCTGGTCATCAAAAGTTTCCAGTTTTTTTCAACAATGATTAAAGGAGTGTGACTTGTCTTTTGAATTATCAGTAGATGTAGTACAATATCACTTGCATATGTTGACTACTTTTCTTGGCCTAGTACATGGCAGCACTTTCTTGATTAGTTTAAGGCAGGGATTGTGATGGAAATTTTAACACAGGATAGAGCTTTTCGATTAGTTGAAACATTTGTATTATTCTTCAAAATGAGGATAATACTATTAATGCATTGCCTAGAAAATAATGAAAACTGCTATAAGAATAACTAGATTGCTAAAGTAGCATGAGTTTTGAAGAATTTCTATAAATTCAGTTTACCATATGTTCAGTGAGAGTTATCTAAAGATATATTATTGTAACTAGCAGTTATACTATTATTATCATTGTTATGTGTGGCAGCATTTTATTTTACTTGGTTTTATAATTTTTAAATTAATATTGTTTAAGGAAAAGGACTTTTGTAGTCTTGAATATAGTAGGTACATAAATGTGCATATATAAATATAAACATAAATGAAGATCACACTCATGATTTAGATTTTCCAAAAGTATTTCTTTTGATGAAAGTATTAGCATAAAATGCAGATTTCCCCCTTATGTTGCTAAAGGAATAAATGTTAAGGCTATACTTGACCATGAAGCAATTTTTAAGCAGTACAGAGGTAGGTAATGGTTCAAGAATTATTTACTTGTATATCTGCTGCTAAAATTAGTTGAGCACAAGGCTGAAAGTGGAAATGAATGAGCTATTGATAGATCCAACTTCAATGGGTTAACCCCAGTTTAGAAGGAAAGCTTCTAAAGCATTGATTTTTAGTCTATGATCAAGTGTCTTGTGGAAAGAATACAATCATTTAGAATTGGCAATTGATTATTTATATAAGATCGATAGAATATTGGGAAAAATCTACCAAAGACAGTCTTTCTTCTGATGCTAGTTTTTCTATCAACAGTGTGACCATTCTGGTAATTGACTTAGATATTTATTGTCTTTTATAATGGCACTGCTTATCAAAGAGATAACATTTACTAACAACTATCATAATAAATTAGATGCTTTGTGTACATTATCTCATTTACTATTTTATTAGTCATCTTTCTTTGTTGGGGCAAAATACTTGACACGCACAACTTACAGGAGAAAAGGTTTATTTTGCCTAATGATTTCAGAGGTTTCAGTCAGTAGTCAGCTGGCTCCAAGGCAGAAACATCCCAGTAGAGGGGCTAGCAGAGGACAGCTGCTCACCACATGGTGAGAGGAAGTGAGCAGGAAGAGCCCCAGAGAAAGAGAGAGGGAAAGTGCCAGGATCAGGATGGTTTTATTACCGTCCAAGTTATGACTACCAGTGACCTCCTTCCTCCAGAAAGGTTCCACCTCCTAACAGCCCATTTGGAAATGAATTTATCTTGGGATTAATCCACTGATGAGGTTACTGCCCCATGTTCTAATCACATTGCAAAAGTGCTACTATTGAACATAAGCACTTTGGAGGATATTTTTGTTCCAAATCATAATATTCATCCTGAAATTTAAATGTTATCATTCTCTTTTAAACATGAGAAAACTGAGATTCAGAGAAGAACACCTCACTGAAGTTCTCACAGACATTAAGGGCCTGTGCTAGAATTGTAGATGTGGCCTCTTCCCAGTCATGCTCTGGTCTACTTATGACTCTTGGTTAATGAAGAAAACCTTTTGTTTTAGGTGACAGGCTGAGTAGGGTGGACGAAGGGAGGAAGAAAGGCTGGGGACTTTAGAAGCAAGTGTGTGGTTTGTCCAGTGCCCCCTCACTTTGGAGCCCACACTCACACCTACAAAATAGCAGGTTTGCTTAGTGATGCTGAGAGACGGTAGAGGTAGACTGGTAGGTTTGCACACAGCAGATGCCTTACAATCCCTGGAAGCTGGAAGGAGAAGCAGCTAGTTAAAATTGTCACTTGTATGTTTTCTGTCACAACTGAATTTTTTCACTTTCAAAAACTTCCTTTTACAGGCAAGTTTGGGCATTGGTACATTAAATAGAAAGGACTAATAGAATATTTATCACTTTTAGTGCCTGAGCTCTCTATGTTTGCTAGAGAGCCTTCACCTTTGGAGCCTTCATTAATTCATTCAGGTCACCAAAGTACCTCAGCAGTAATGGACTGAATGGTAGCCCACCGACCTGAAAGAAGGAATGTGCCTCCCTAAGCATTTAACTTACTACATAGGAATAACGGAAGCACAGTCAACTCTGCCAGTTGCCGCCGCAGCCTCCTTCCTTCTTTCCTCCTTTTCTCTCATCTTCTTTTCTTGGAATCTTTTTCCCCCAATCTCTACTGGGAATTGAACCCACGACCTTACACATACTAGGCAAGCACTTTACCACTGAGCTACATTTCCATTTTTTAAAAATTTTGAGACATGGTCTCAATAAGTTGCTCAGATTGGCTTCAATTTTTAACTCTCCTGTTTCAGCATCCTGAATGACTAGGACTACAAGGGTGGGCCACCACACCCAGCTTACTGGCATCCTGTACTACTACAGGTCATTCTGATTACTTGTTACTTGTTACATTTTTTTTGAGTGTGAATCACTATTGGAAAATAATTATTATCTTTTACTGCTAACTTTGATCCATTTTAACACAAAGTTTCAGGGATTTCTTTCCAACATACATTGCTCATGAGCTCTCTTCCCTTTCCTCAAAATTTTGCTAATGATTTTTATGTAAAGAAGTCTTATTAGAACTCAATGGATTGCTTGAATTTAGAGACGTTGGGGGAAGCCTTGACTGTCTGAATCTGAAAATTTCTGCAAAAAGTCATTGACATTGCTACACTTAGCTACATTTATCAATGAAATAATCTTTCATTGGAAATGCAGAACAGTTTTAACTGTGAAAGGACAGAATTGTTAACAACATAGAAACTCCCAATCACTACTCCTTGTTGGTATGTGAAGCACATAAGGCCATTTTATGTATAGTATCTTTCAATGATTTGAAATATATTTATCCATTTGGCAGGCCTGAGAATAACACCAGCATATGTCTTTATGACCTAAAATCGTGCACTGCTTAATTGCAGGAAATCCAGTAGCAGGTGTAATGGCTATCACTTGTGATAAACAGTTTACAGAACATCTTCAAACTCATTATATTTACAGCACTGACCACTGAGTGATCGAGTGGTGACATCAGTGATAGAGGAAAAGAAAAATCACTCTCAACTTTTACAGTAAATGATGTTTTTTTTTTTTTAAATCCACATGCTAACACAGGACTTATGCAAATATCAGAATTGATCTTTCAGAATTTATTTTATTTGGTGAATTTATATTTTTCAATATTCTGAAAGGTGAAAAACATGTCTTTGTTTTTTATTAATGCTAGAGGTCACTATATTTTAAGCAGAAGTTCCTTAGTATCCTTTGAGAAATAACTAACTGAAGGCAGTTTCTACTTTAGTATTTTTCCTTGATTGTGGCTTTTTACCAGAAAATTCGCTAATTAAAAAAAAAATCCCATTTGAATGGTAAAGCAATACCAAACTTTTTTCTAGGATGAGTATTTCCTGAGAAGTTGCTCATTATTCTCATAACCAAATTCTTCAAAAATAAATGCAAAAAAATTCACAAATAACTTTTTAGAAGAGTGCAGTTTTTAGCTTTCTTAATTTCCTGAATATTAACAAAACTAAGATGAAGTTTATAAGCAACTATTTACATTTGAGAGCATTTTTCTTAACAGAGGGGTGTAAGTACTGTGTTTTAGTCATAAATGGGAAAATATCCTGATTATTACCAAGGTGCTTAATTTTGTCAACATTTATCTAGATGTATGCTTCAAAATAGATTCAGAAATAATATGTACTTTTGGGTTTCTATACTGGTTATTAGATCACTCAATTTCTTCCTATGGAAATATGATTGCTCCTTCCATTGAACCAAGTTGATAATTTACTGGGAAACCACTTGTACAGAAGTGCACTGAAATTAGATGCACACACGCATGCACTTTTCCAAAGAAATTTAATTCTTTCTATGAATGGAGAAGAATGTGGATTTATTTACATCACATGTATTAGGTAATTAAAAATGCAAAATTCTGAAACCTCAATACTCTGTTCTTCACATATTCATGGTTGTCTCCTTCTGTTGCTCAACTCTTGAAATGAATTGGATGTGGGTGTGGGTGTGTGTGCAAGAGAGAGAGAGAGATAGAGAATACAACGTACGAAAAAGTATTAAAAATGGATGAAGATCATGGGTTAATCATTAATTTCCCTGGTTTTGCTTTAGAGTAGATCGCAGACATTTCTTTCTGTATGTCCGTACATGTTCTCAGTCCCTAGAGATAATAAACCTTTGATGATGTTGTGCAAGATTCTTTGACAAGCACTGAAATCAGTTCTGTATGTACACATGACTAATCAAAGGTTCCGGGAACAGGATATGACTTGGTAAAAGTGATAGTTTCTCCAAAAAAGTCAATGACCTCCCTAATTGTGGGAGCACATGAAACTTTTTATGCTAAATGAGGCAGATCCTGATTCCAACCTTGAAGTATCTTTTTGCAAAGACTCTTGAAGTAAATCTCTTAAGAAGCATCTTAAAATAGAAAGTTCTTCTCAAAGCATTGTCTAGATAATTAGTATTCCATTCTTTCCTTTGGTCTTAAAGTCACAACAATACTACAAAATACCTGTAATATTCTTTAAATTCAGAGAATTAGGTAACCTGAACAAATATCTTCTTAAATTCATGATAGTGGAAAAATGATGGAATAAGACACCAATGTAATGCTGAAGAATGCAATTATTTGGTAAAACATGACTAAAAATTTCTAGTTTCTAAGGAAGTTATTTTTAATTTCTCCAAGAAGGAACAAAAGTTATATGCAGCAACACAAAAATCTACCATGTTGACAGTGTGTTGCAAGTTGAACCCTTTCTGATTTGTTGTCTCTTATGCTTTGTATATTTCAACAACTTGATTGAAATACAATTCAAATACAATGTAGTTTATCTATTTAAATTAGAATTTATTGACTTTAGAATATTCATAGAATTATGCAAACATCATCACATTTTGTTTTGGAATATCTTTGTCATCACCAAAATAAATCTTATACCATTTTAGTTGTCCACAGCCATCCCCAACCCTCCCTTCTATGACCCTAGGCAGTTACTAATTGCTTTTTGTCTCTATAGATTTGACTATTCTGGATATTTAATATAGATGCAATCATACAGTATACAGTGCTTTTTGTGTGTGTTCTTTCACTTAATTTAATGTTTTCAAAATTCATCTATGCTGTAACATGTATCATCACTTCATGTTTTTGTATCACCAAATTTCCATTGCATGGATATGCTGCATCTTATTCATCCCCCATTATTTGGACATTTGTGTTATTTCTACTTTTCAGCCATTATAAAGTGTGATATTGTGAACATTTTTGCACAAGGCTTTGTGAAGACATAGGTTTCATTTCTTTTGGGTATATACGTAGCAGTAAAATTGCAGAATTGACAATCATAAATATTAACTGGATTCGCATCATTGCTAGTCAATTCTTGTTTTGTGTAGGTTGAGTTCCTTTCTCTTTCCCTTTAAATATGCTTCCAAATTTTTTTTATCATTTCTCAATCTTCTTTGTTCATCTTCTGCTTCCCGCTGGACAAGGAACTCAGTAAGAAAACTGATAGCAACATTTATTGAGCACTTACTTGGTGATGGCAAGAGAACTGTCCTAAGTTCTTTAGACATGCTAACTCATTCATTTATTCTTACAGCAAGTTTTTACCATGCCCATTTTGAAAATGAAGAAACGAAGGCAATAAAAATTTGATTAGTTGTACAAGGTCACAGGGGCTGTTACCAGTGATGATTGAGTCAGAATTTGAAGTCAGTCTGGTTCCAGCATCCACAGTGTTAAGTAGGATGCTTAATCACAGAGAAGACACAACACTGAGAGGTTGCACTTGGAAAGGAAGGTCCGGTGTGGCAGGAGGAGATGGACACAGGGTGTAATGTAATAGGTGATGTTGTAGGAGAATATATATACCCTGAAAAGTAAAGAAAGCAGTAACAATGAAATACAGATTTATAGGTGATGAATTACAATAATCACTTACAACAATATGTAAGCTTTAGCTGTTTTCGAGGACTGAATGTTAATCATTTATTTGATTCATATTGTGTTCTTTGAAAAATACCCAAAAACTGAATTCCTTGTATTTGTAGGAATGAAAAATTGGTATATTTTATGATAGGTTAAATTTACTGAAATACATTTTATTAGATTGATATTTTAGTAATGCACAAATACTTATTTGTCCTTGGTGGTTAAAAATGCCCTCTGCTAGATCTCAAAGGCAAATAAGACAGCTACAAAGGGAATGTGATATAGTCCCTTTCTTCATTAAGTACATCAGTTTCTAGAAGAAAATATATACTATTTTTGTTATGCTTTTTTCCCCCCTTATGTGTGCTGTCCCTGTTTTCCTGCATTCTCGTTTTAGGGATGTCTTTAGTACTTTAACACATTTTAGCAATACTTACTCCTTTGTGTTATTTAGAGAATTAATATTTAGATTTCCTTTAGTATTGAGGGAAATAATTAGAATCCACCCTTGCAGGATGTGGATGAGGAGTGGCCATGTTTTTCTGCACTAATAAACACTGTAGACTCACTTTTGAAGAACAATGAACAGTAGCAGTAAATTTAAATCTTTCTCTTTTTTGCCTTCATCTCTCCACTTATGTGATGTTTGTGAGTTTATAATTTTTAAAATTTTATAAAGGTTAATATGTGGGAAAACCAAAAATTTCTTGATGCTTTTCTTGGTAATTGAAAGGGCATTTTCCTTTTTTTTTTTTAATATGAGACATAAATCTATATATTCCTTAAATCAGATGTAATAAGAGTATTTTTCTGTAGCTATTTCAAACATAATCCTATTTGACTCCTGCAGTTGCAGGTTTTCCTTGAAATTTTCAATTTCCAGAGATCTTCATAAGGCCCATTGACCTGGGCAGGGTGAGGTCAAGGATCGGGCTGCCAGTTTTCCTACTGTTAGAACATTACTGTTGCATAATTTCTCCTCTCTGTTTACCATGAAAATAAATTAAGGGGAAATTATGCAAGAAAACATGATAAGCTTCCATATTATCTCATGCTCAAAAGATTCTCTGGAGCTGTTTTCTTGAGTCTGAAACAGTAAAACAATGTTT
>RJWT010002970.1:0-38370 GCA_004365215.1 Cuniculus paca
ATAGCAACTGAAGTAAAGAAATAACTCCATGAAACTATAGAGGAAATCAGATCAGAAATAATCTCTCAGGTAAAAAAACAAATGACAAACATTATGAAAGAAATGTTGAATGTATCTAAAGAAGACATAGATTAAAAAAAGAGGAACATAAGAAAATGATGGAAACTTTGAATGAACAGTATAAGACAATTAGAATGCATGAAACACATTCAAAAGGATATTCAGAAAATTAAAAATTCCCTTGAAAGCTGGCAAAACCACTTGAAGCTGCAGATAGACTGTCAGACCTTAAAGACAGGATGGAAGCTTGTGATTGTGAAAGAAAAGTTCTCTTAAAAATAACAAGAAACCAGGAAACAACAATTCAACAGCTGCAAGATGATGCAAAGAGAAACAATGTAAGACTAATAGGTGTCAACGAAAAAGCAGTGGTCAACACAAATGATGTACGAAGACTATTTACAGAAATAATAGCAGAAAATTTTTCAAACATGGGGAAAGAATCTGATATGCAGATAAGTGATGCATATAGAACCTCAATTAGCTATAACCAAAATAAATCCTCACCCAGACATATAAAAATTAGGATATCAGAAATTCAACATAAGAACAGAACACTCAAAGCTGCCATAGAAAAGAAACAGATCACCAATGGAGGAAAGTCTATCAGAATCACAGCAGACTTCTCAACACAAACCTTCGAGTCAAGAAGAGCTTGGAGTGAAGTATTTCAAGTCCTGAAAGAAGACAACTTCCAACCCAGATTGATGCATCCTGCAAAACTATCTTTGAAAATTGATGGTGAAATAAGATACTTCCATGACAAAGAACAACTGAAGAAATTCATGACCACCAAACCAACACTACAAAGAGTACTAAAAGATACTCTAGAAAGAGATAAAGATGATGAAAGTTCCAGGAAAAACAGCAGAAGGAAACCACCAAGCAGGGCAAGCACTTAAATAGAGAGAAAAACAAGAAAACCAACAACAGAAAGATAAAATGACAGGGATAAGTCAGTACATATCAGTGAAATCCATCAATGTAAATGGCCTCAACTCACCAATAAAAAGAAACAGACTGGCAGAGTGGAGTAAGAAACAAAATCTAACAATATGCTATGTACAAGAAACACATTTAACTCAAAAGGATATTCATAGAGTGGAAGTCAAAGGAGAGAAAACAATACTTCATGTGACAGGAACTCAAAAAAAAGCAGGGGTAGCTATTCTGTTTGCTGACAATGTGAACTTCAAACCAAGAATGATCAAAAGAGATAAAGAAGGTCACTACATACTTGTTAGGGGAAAACTTGAAGAGATTACAATCATAAATATATATGAACCAAATATGGAAGCACCCAACTATGTAAGACAAATCTTAATAGACATGAAAAAATCAAATAAGCAATAGTACAGTTATAACAGGGACCTTAACACCCCATTGTCACAAAGAGACAGATCACCCAGACAAAAAAATCAGCAAAGAAATAATATAACTGAATCAAACTTGTGAACAAATGGACCTAGTAGGTGTGCACCAAGTGTTCCACCCAAGAACATCAGAATATACATTCTTCTCAGTTGCACATGGGTCATTCTCTAAAATAGATCATATAAGAGCCCACAGAACATGCTTAAGTGAATGCAAAGGAATGGAAATAATCCTCTGCATATTATCTGATCATAGCCCAGTAAAATTGGAATTTAATGACAAAAAACTCCACAAGAATACCATAAACATATGGAACTTAAATAACACTTTCTTAAACAGCCCATTGGTCACAGAAGAAATTAAACAGTATCTACAGTTGAATGAAAATGCAAATACAACTTACCAGAACCTGTGGGACACAATGAAACAGCCCTCAGCGGGAAATTTATAGCAGTAAACCCCACATCAGGAAAATGAAACAAACACAAATAAACAGCTTAATACTGCACCTCAAACTTCTAAAAAAGGCAGAGCAACTTAAGCCCAAAGCCCAAAGAAGAGAGGAAATTATAAAGATCAGAACAGAAATTAATGCAATTGAAACTAAGAAAAAATACAGAGTTAATGAATTGAAGAGTTGGTTCTTTTTTTTCCCTTTTATTTTAAAGAGAATAAAACAAAACAAAACAAAACAGAGTTAAACATAACAACGCATATCAGAACAGAGCACTGCAAGCAATACAGGTCTTCAAAACAACGACAGGAAATCAACAATGACTACCCTAGTGTCTCTTGTTTTCTTTGAAATGGTTGTTCATACATTTACACACAATAAACTCAAACAAAACAAGATAATATAAAACCAGATAAAGCAAAAGAGTGAAAGCATTACAAGCCTTCAAATAAGACAGTAAGAAATTAACAATGATTACCTTAGTGTCCTTTGTTTTCTTCAAAAAAGCTGTTCATATCTTCTCATATATTGCAATCAAATAGTAGAAAACAGACTTAAACCAATCAAATGAAGGAATAAAAGCATTATGGGACTTCAGAACTTGAAGATAAGAAATCAGCTATGGCTACCATAATGTCTCATTTTCTTCAAAGTAGCTGTTCATATCTTGATACGTAATAAAATCGGCTCTTGTAAACTCTTTAGGAGTAGTTCTAAGCATGTATAAGTGTATACTTGTACATCTATTCTTTCTGTGCAAGAGGCAATAGCAGAACAAAGCACAAGAAAAACAAAAAACAATACAGATAAATAATAATAATAAAGAGCCCAAAACAATAAAAATACATGCCTTCTAAAATATGTGAGGGGAAGATACCAAAGGTTGTTATTTTGTATAGTTGTCTTCAAGAATTGCTCAGATTACCAGATATAGGCATAAGAATTGGTCTGGTCCTATAAATGTTAACTGCTTTGTTCTAAAAACTAATAAAATTAGTAGTACAGTCATCTTACCAATCTTAAGATGTAATCTTAATATATATACACAAATTTATATCTTTTCTTTTCCCTTCTGTCTTTTCTCCTTTTCCCTGAGTTGTTTTTTCTTTTACCAGTTTCTTACCCTTTAATGATACTGACTGAGGATAATGTATCTTATTGAGTCTTTCTATTTCTTACACTAGGGAGACAATGCAGTGTTTACACATGTGAGTTTGATTTATTTCACTTATGAGTATGGTCTCAAGTCGCATCCATTTACCTATAAAAGCCTCAATGTGATCCTTCTTTATAGCTGAGTAGTACTGCATTGTATAGAAGTACCACATCTTTTTTATCCATTGCTCAATTGATGGGCATTTGGGTTGTTTCCAAGATTTGGCTATTCAAAATTGTGCTAAAATAAACATGGGTGCACATATATCACTGTGGTATGATGATTTCACTTCTTTTGGAAATATGCCCAGAAGTGGAATAGGTAAGTCAAACGGGACTTCCAATCCTAGCTTTTTGAGGAACCTCCACACTGATCTCCACAGTGGCTGTAACAGTCTACACTTCCACCAACAATGGAGAAGGGTTCCTTTTTCCCCACAGCCTCTCCAGCATTTGTTGTTGGTGGTTTTCTTGATCCTGGCCATGCTTTCTGGAGTGAGATGGAATCTCAGAGTTGTTTTCATTTGCATTTTTCTAATGACCAATGATGCTGAACATTTTTTCACGTGTTTATTTGACATTTGTATTTCTTCAGGTGAGAAGTGTGTTTTTATCTCAGATGCTCATTTTTGGATTGAGTCTTTGAATTTCAAGGGCCTGATTTTTTTTAATTCTTTATATGTCCTAGATAGAAGACCTTTGTCTGAAAGACAGGTGACTAAGATTTTTTCCCAATTCATGGGTTTTCTTTTCACTCTGTTGGAGATTTCTTTTGAGATGAAAAAACTTTTTATAAGATGAGATCCCAGTTGTTGATTCTGGGAAGTATTTCCCATACAGTCTGATTTTTGTTCCTCTTCAAGATTTCTACCTACTTTCTTTTCCAGCAGATTTAGTGTTTCTGTTTTAATATTTAGATCTTTGATCCATTTTGACTTTAGTTTAGTGCACAGTGATAGACTTGAATTTAGTTTTAGTTTTTGGCATATGGAAAGTCAGTTTTTCCAGTACCACTTATTAAAGAGGCTATCTTTCTTCTAGTGAACATGTTTGGCCCCTTTGGCAAAGATAAGGTGGCTGAGTGTGTTTGTATTTGGGGTTGTATCTTCCAATCTATTCCATTGATCCTTAGATCTGTTTTGATTCCATTATCATGCTGATTTTATTACAGTAGCTTTGTAGTATAATTTCAACTCTGAGAGTGTGATGTCTCATGTCCTGCCCTTGCTGCCCAGACTTGCCTTTGCTATTCTAAGTCTTTTCTGGTTCCAGATGAATTTTAGGAATGATTTCTCTAGATCTGCGAGGTATGCTAATGGTATTTGGATGGGAATTGCATTAAATCTGTATAATAATTTTGGGAGAATGGCCATTTTCACAATGTTTGTTCTTCCTATCCATGAACAAGGAATGTCTTTCCATTTTCTGAAATCCTCTTCAATTTCTTTTTTCAGAGTACTGTGATTTTCATTGAATAGATCTTTTACTTCCTTTCTTTGGTAGATTCCTAAGTATGTCATTTTTTTGGATGGTTTGTGAAGGCTGTGGTTTCTCTTATTTCTCTCTCAGTGAGTTCGATGTTTGTCTCCAGGAAAGCTGTTGATTTTTGAGTATTGACTTTGTATCCAGCTACATTACTGAATTTGGTTAGAAGTCTTTCAATGGAGTTTTGGGGGTCTTCTATGTAAAGTATCATGTCATCTGCAAATAATGATAATTTAACCTCTTCCTTTCCTATCCTTATTCCTTTTATTTCTGCCTTTTGTCTAATTGTTCTGGCTAATGTTTCCAGTGCTATATTGAACAGGAGTGATGATAATGGACATTCTTGTCTTGTTCCCGATTTTAGAGTGAAAGCTTTCAGTTTTTGACCATTTAATGTGATGCTGGCTGTTGATTTGTCATACATGGCTTTTATCAGATTGAGCTAAAGGCCATCTATTCTGATTTTGTGAAGGATTCTTATCATGAATGAGTGTTAGACTTTATCAAAAGCTTTTTTACATCTGTTGAAATGATCATGGGATTCTTGTCTTTCGCTCTATTGATATGGTGTATTATAATTAGTAATTTGCATATGTTGAACCATCCTTGCATTCCTGGGATGAATCCTACTTGGTCATGGTGTATAATCTTCTTGATGATTTGCTGCATTCTGTTTGCCAGTATTTTATTAAGGATTTTTGCAGCAATGTTCATTAGGGAGATTGGCCTGTAGTTCTCTTTTCTGGTTGGGTCTTTCTCTGGTTTTGGTATTAGGGTAATACTTGCTTCCAGGAATGAGTTAGGGAGACTTGCTTCCCTTTCAATTTCATTAAAGAGTTTGAAGAGTGTTGGTATTAAGTCTTCCTTGAATTTCTTGTAGAATTCAGCTGTGAATCCATCAGGACCTGGACTTTTCTTGGTTGGTAAGGTTCTAATTACATTTTCAATTTCCTTAACTGAAATTGGGTTATTTAGTAGTTTTACGTTTTCTTGATCCAGTTTTGGTAATTGATATGTTTCTAGAAATCTGTACATTTCCTCGGTGTTATCAAACCTATGAGAGTAAAGATTTTCAAAGTAGGTATTGATGATTCTGTATTTCCACAGGGTTTGCAGTGATTTCACCCTTTTCATTCTTTATTGCATGGATTTAAGTTCTTTCTTTCCTTTTTTTAAGAAGGTTGGCTAGGGGCTTATAAATTTTATTTATTCTTCCAAAGAAATAGCTCTTGATTCGTTGGTTCTTTGTAATGTTTTCTTAGTCTCAATTGCATTAATTTCTGCTCTGATCTTTATAATTTCCTCCCTTCTTTTGGCTTTGGGTTGGGCTTGCTCTTCTTTTTTTAGATGTTTGAGGTGTTATATCAGATTGTTTATTGGTGTTCATTCCATTTTCTGGATGTGGGAATTCACCGCAATAAATTTCCCTCTGAGGACTGCTTTCATGGCATCCCACAGATTCTGGTAAGTTGTATTTGTATTTTCATTTGCTTGTAGATATTGTTTAATTTCTTCTTTAATTTCCTCTGTGACCCATTGATTGCTCGAAAGTATATTATTTAATTTCCATACAGAGTTTTGCAGTTTCTCTTGTCATTAATTTCCAGCTTGATGGCACTGTGATCAGATAGTATGCATGGGATAATTTCAATTTCTTTGCATTTACTTAAGCATGTTCTATGAGCTAGTATATGGTCTATTCTAGAGAATATCCCATGTGTAGCTGAGAAGAATGTATATTCTGATGTTGTTGGGTGGAAAACTCTGTACACATCTACCAGGTCCATTTTTTCACCAGTTTGATTAGTTGTTATTTCCTTGTTGAATTTCTGTCTAGTTGATCTGTCTTTTTTGTGTCAAGGGTGTGTTAAGGTCTCCTGTTATAATTGTGTTATTGCTTATTTGAGTTTTCATTTCTATCGATATTTGTTTTATATAGCTGGGTGCTCCCATATTTTGTGTGTATGTATTTAAGATTGTTATTTTTTCCTCTTGGAGTTTTCCCCTATCCAGTATGTAGTGACCTTCTTTACCTCTTTTGACCATTCTTGGTTTGAAGTTCACATCGTCTGTGAACAGAATAGCTACCCCTGCTTTTTTTTGGTTCCTGTTGCATGGAGTATTGTTTTCCATCCTTTGGCTTTCAGTCTATGAATTTCCTTTTGGGTTAGATGGGTTTCTTGTAGACAGCATATGGTTGGATGTTGTTTCTTGATCCATTCTGCCAGTCTGTTCCTTTTGATTGGTGAATTGAGGCCAGTTACATTAATGGCTATAACTGATATATACTGGCTTATTTTTGTCATGTTATCTTTCTGTGGTGTTTTCTTTACCTTTCCCCTCTACTTAATTGTTTACCCTGCTTGATGTTTTTCTTCTGTTGATCTTCTTGAAGTCATAGCTATTTTCATGTATATCTAGGGTATCTTTCAGTATTCTTTGCATGGTTGGTTTGGTGGTCATGAAGTTCTTCAGCTGCTCTTTGTCATGGAAGTATCTTATTCCTCCATCAACTTTGAAGGATAGTTTTGCAGGGTACATCAGTCTGGGTTGGAAGTTGTGTTCCTTTAGGACTTGAAATACTTCACTCCATGCTCTTCTTGACTTCATTGTTTGTGTTGAGAAGTCTGCTGTGATTCCGATGGGCTTTCCTCTATAGGTAATTTGCTTCTTTTCTCTAACAGGTTTTAATATTCTGTTCTTATGATGAATTTCTGGGATGTTGATTATTGTATGTCTGAGTTTTGATTTATTTTGGTTATGGCTAATTGGAGTTCTATATGCTTCATTTAGCTGTATGTCAGTTTCTTCTCCTGTGTTTGGGAAATTTTCAGCTATTACTGCTCTGAATAGTGTTTTTATATCATTTGTGTTGTCTCCTTTTTCATTTACACATATCAATCTTCTGTTGTTTTTCTTTGCATCATCTTGCAACTGTTGAATTGTTATTTCCTGATTCTTTGTTATTTTTCAAAGATGTTTCCATTTTTGCTCACTAGCTGCAATCATGTCTTCAAGATCTGATAGTGTATCTTCACATTCATTGAGGTGGCTTTGCCAGCTTTCGATGACATTTTTGTTTTCATTGATATCTCTTTGAGTCTGTTTCATGCATTCTAATTCTTTCTTGTATTGTTCATTCATGATTTCCATCCTTTTGCAGTGCTCCTCCATTTTCCCAACTTTATCTTCTTTAGATGTGTTTAGCATTTCTTTCACTACGTTTATCATCTCTTGTTTCACCTGGGAAATCATTTCTAATCTCTGTTCCTTACAGCTTCATGGAGTTGTTTCTTTACTTCAGTTGCTATCATTTCAGAAGTTTCAGGTGTATTGCTTATACTTTCTTCTATGTCTATGTCTCTTGGGCTTATTTGGGATGGACTGGAGGTGTAAGACTGCATTTTGCTCTTTCATTTTGTCATTTTTCCCTGTATTCCCCTGTGGCAGGTGAATGAAAAGTCTCAGTTGTTTCCTGGGTTGAGGATGGCTGACTGTAGTTCAGGGAGTTTCCTCAGTTGAGAAGGGGTATTAGGCAGGCCTTATCAGATATGGAGAGGTACTTGAAGCCACCATAAAGAGGGGCACTATACTGGGTGGACCTTAGCATGCCACACTTTGTATGTCAATGCTCTCTGGCTGTTTGAGAATGCAGGGCAGAGCCCCACAAGGTGCCCAGCAAGGTTAGGAGGATCTAAGGCTAGGTAAAATTCACAGTGCATGCCCTCAGCTCCAGCCAGGCTTACCACTGTGGCTGCTCTGTTGCTCAGGGGTGGCTGGGCAGAGCCCAGGCAGGACCCCAGGGGTGCTCCAAATGTCCTGAGTGGATCACAGAATTGGCATGGGTCCCTGCCAGGCTGCTTACAAGGTCCCAAGCTGCATGGCTATGTGAAATTCACTGTGCACACCTTGGTTTTGCTAAAGGCCCAGAGCTATGGCTGTTCTGCAGCACTGGGGAGGCTGGGTGGAGCCCAGGCAGGACCCCAGGGATGCTCCAAACATCCCAGGTTGATGGCGGAATTGGCATGGGTCCCCACCAGGCTGCTCATGAGTTCCCAAGCTGCATGGCTAGGTTAAATTCACTGTGTGCCCCTTCAGCTCACGCCAGACCCAGAGCTGTGGCTGCTCTGGGAAGCCTGGGCGGAACGGAAGAGTTGGTTCTTTGAAAGAGTAAATAAAATTGATAAACCCCTAGCCAATCTTATCAAAAAGAGGAAAGAAAAACTCAAATCCACATAATAAGAAATGAAAAGGGTGAAATCACTACTGATCCTGTGGAAATACAGATCATCAATACCTACTTTGAAAACCTTTACTTGCATAAGTTTGAAAACACAGAAGAAATAGACAGATTCCTAGAAATATATGAATTGCCAAAGCTGGATCAACAAGATATAAAACTGCTGAATAATCCAATTTCAGTTAATGAAATTGAAAATGTAATTAAAATCTTACCAACAAAGAAAAGTCCAGATCCTGATGGATTCACAGCTGAATTTTACAAGAAATTTAGGGAACACAATGCCAACACTCTTCAAACTTTTCAAAGAAATTGAAAGAGAAGCAATTCTCCCTAACTCATTCCTGGAAGCAAGTATTACCCTAATATCAAAACCAGAGAAAGACTCAACCAAAAAAGAGAACTACTGGTCAATCTCCCTAGTGAACATAGACACAAAAGTCCTCAGTAAAATACTAGCAAACAGAATGCAGCAAATCATAGAGAAGAGTATACACTACAATCGAGTGGGATTCATCCCAGGAATTCAGGGTTGGTTCAACATATTCAAATCAATAAATATAACACACCATATCAACTGAGCCAAAGGCAAGAATCACATGATCATCTCACTAGATGCAGAAAAAGCTTTTGACAAAATCCAACACTCATTCAATGCAAAAACTCTACAGAAAATCAGAATAGATGGTCTTTACCTCAATCTGATAAAAGCTATATGTGATAAACCAACAGCCAGCAATTTACTAAATTGACAAACACTGAAAGCTTTCAACCTAAAATCAGTAATAAGACAAGGATATCCATTATCACCACTCCTATTCAATATAGTTCTGGAAACATTAGCCAGAGCAATTAGAGAAGAGAAAGAAATAAAAGGAATAAGAAAAGGAAAGGAAGAAGTTCAATTATAATTATTTGCAGATGACATGATACTCTACATAGGAGACCCCCAAAACTCCATTGAAAGACTTCCAGATGTAATAATCAAATTCACTAATGTAACTGGATACAAAGTCAACACTAAAAAATCAGTAGCATTCCTGTATACAAACAACAAACATACAGAAAGAGTAATAAGGGAAACTGCACCCTTCACAATAGCATCAAAAAAAAATGAAACATTTAGGGATCAATATAACAAAGCAAGTAAAAAGTCTATACATTGGAAAGTTACATTACACTGAAAAAAGAAATAGAAAAGGATTTCAGAAAATGGAAAGATAGTCCTGTTCATGAATAGGAAGAACAAGCATTTTGAAAATGGACATTCTTCCAAAATTATTATACAGATTTAATGCAATTCCAATCAAAATACCATTAGCATACTTTACAGATCTAGAGAAACCATTCCTAAAATCCATCTGGAACCAGAAGAGACCTAGAATAGCAAAGGCAATTCTGGATAACAAAGGCAAAGCAGGAGGCATCACAATCCCTGACTCGAAATTGTGCTATAAAGCTACTGTAATAAAGCCAGCATGGTACTGAAATAAAAACAGACCTGAAGATCAATGGATTAGATTAGATGATACAGCCACAACTACAAACACGCTCAGCCACCTTATCCTTGACAAAGGGGCCAAACATGTTCACTGGAAGAAAGATAGCCTGTTTAATAAGTGGTGCTGGAAAAACCAGCTTTCCATATGCAAAACACTAAAACTAGACCTATGTCTATCACTATATACTAAACCAAAGTCAAAATGGATCAAAGATGTAAATATTAAAACAGGAACACTAAATCGGCTGGAAGACAAAGTAGGTAGAAATCTCAAGGACATAGGGGTAGGCTGAGAGTTCATGAACAAAAATCAAACTGCACAGGAAATATTTCTCAGAATCAACAACTGGGATCTCATCTTATTAAAAAGTGCTTGCATGTCAAAAGAAATCTCCAACAGAGTGAAAAGAAAATCCATGAATTGGGAAAATATCTTGGCCAACTGTCCCTCAGACAAAGGACTTCTATCTAGAACATATAATGAATTTAAAAAATCAGGCCCCATAATTCAAGGACCCAATCTAAAAATAGTCATCTGAGATGAATACACACTTATCAGATGAATAAATACAAATGGCAAATAAATAGATGAAAAAATGTTCAGCATCATTGGTCATTAGAGAAATGTAAATTAAAACAACTCTGAGAATCCATCTCACTCTAGAAAAAATGACCAAGATCAAGAAATCAACCAATAACAAATGCTGGAGAGGCTGTGGGCAAAAAGGAACCCTCCTCTGCTGTTGGTGGGAGTGTAGGTTGGTGCAACCACTGTGAAAATCAGTGTGGAGATTCCTCAAAAAGCAAGGATTAGAGGTTCCATTTGACCCAGCTACCCCACTACTGGGAATTTTCCCAGAAGAATTGAAAACATCATACCACAGTGATATATGTGGACTCGTGTTTATAGCAGCACAATTTGTAATAGCCAAATCTTGGGAACAACACAAATGACTATCAACTAAGGAATGGATAAAAAAGACATGGTATTTTTATACAGTGGAGTACTACTCAATTATAAAGAAGGATTGCATCAAGGCTTTTATAGGTAAATGTATGCTACTTGAGACCATACTCATAACTGAAATAAATCAAATTCACATGTGTAAATACCATGTTGTCTCCCTAGTGTAAGAAACTGAAAGTGCAAATAAGATCCAAAATCTACAATAAATACTGTATAAGGGTGAGAAACTGGTCAAAGGGGAAAAATAATGGATAGGGGAAAGGAGAAAAGAAGGAAAAAAGGAAAAAGATATAAATTCATATATGTATACATAAGATAGCTAAAACAGCTGTACTACTAATTGTATTAGTTTTTGGAAAAGAACAGGTAATACTCATATGTTTAGATCAATTTTGCCTGTCTACATCTGATAATCTAAGCAACTCTTTTGAAGATAACAATATGCAATATTACAACGGTTGTTAAATTCCTATCATCTTATTTTGAAAGCCTATATTGTTATTGTTTTAAATTTGTTGTTTGTCTCATTTGTTTTTTGCTTTTCTTTTCTGTATTTTTTTCTCTTTTAAATAAAAAAATTCAACAAATAAACAAAAACAACAAAAAACCCCCATCTATGAGGTCCTGCTATCTGGTAATATGAATATTATGGGAGCGGGAATCCCTCTCCATTCCCAGAACTGGTAAAAGTGGCTCACTCTTGGAATTTCTGAAGTGAATGTGAACATCTGCCTACTTTTTTTGAGGTGACCTGTTTATAGAGACAATACAGTTCCCCCTGAACTTCTGCATTCCTTCTGGGACTCTGGCATGTAGTTCTGTGGCAGGTAGAGGATATCCATGTGACTAGCTCCCCATAAAAGCCTCGGACACTGCACCTCCAGCGAGCTTCTCTGGTTGATAAAATTTCAAACATAACACTACAAATTGTTGCCAGGAGGTTAAACACATGCTGTGTGACTCTTGTGGGAGAGGCCCTTTGGAAGAGTGTGGTTGGTTTTGCTGAACTTGGCCCATGTGCCTTTTGTCTTCACTGCTTGTGCTTATTATCTTTTTACACTAACAAATTGCAACTATAAGAAGAAATAGATGCAGAGTCCTGCAAGCTCTCTAAACAAACTGCCAAACCTGAGGGTTATTTTAAAACCCCAATCACAATTATTAAACAAAAAAGGCCCAGCTCAACCCTCATATATCTTACTCTCTAATATGATAGTAACAACCCTTTCTGAAGTCATCACTTAGAAATTAATGATCAAGGTTTTTGCTTTATTTTAAGGAAAAGTGCAGGTTTCTGCAATGCACAGATCTGTGAAATTTAACCTGTATTGGTGAGATCAGAAAAAGTTGTGCAAGAAGGTCTTTCTGAATAGAACCTCAGTTGTACAAGAAATAACATCAAGAATTAATAAATGGAGTCATACCAAATTAAAAAGTTTTTCCACAGCAAAGGAAACAAACAACAGAGTGAAGACGCAACCAACAGGATGGAAAAAAAAATTTAGCTATTCCACAGGCAAAGGAGTAATATCTAGAATGTATAAAGCACTAAATGAAAAAAAAATTAGACCCCACCCCACAAAAGACCCAATCACAAAACGATCCGATAAAAAAATGAGTAACTGAAATGAATAGACACTTCTCAGCAGTACACAAGGCCAACGTATACATAAAAAGTGTTCAGTCTCTCTGGCCATTAAAGAAATGCAAATTAGAACATTACTGAGATGCCATCTTATTCCAGAAACAATGGCTAGAAACAAAATAATAAAGAAGGCAAATAATAACAAATACTGATGAGGCTGTGGGGAAAAATGAACCCTTCCACAGAGATAGGAATGTAAACTAGTGTAACCACTAGTGGAAATCAGTATGTAGATTCCTCAAAAAACGAAATCTAGGAATTCCATTTGATTCAGCAATTCCACATCTAGGTATTTTCCCTAAAGTGTTAAAGACATCAGATTATAGTGATACATGAATGCCCATGTTTATAGCATCACAATTCACAAAAGCTAAATTTTTTCCACTAAGAAATGGATGAGTAAAGAAAATGTATTTATACACCATGGAGTACTTCTCTGCTACAAAGAAGGATAAATTTGGGTCATTTGTAGGGAAATGGATCTACCTTGAGACTATAATGTTGAGTCAAATAAATCAGACACACAAGCTTAAATATCACATGATTTTTCTTACAGGAAAAACACAAAATATAAATAAAAAACAAAATAAAAGATAACAAAAAGTAGAGAGGTAAACTGTTTACAAATGAGAAGGGGACTGAGAAATAGAGGGAGGAGAAAAAAAGAATTGAGATGTGTTATGTACAGGCACCAACTCCAGACAAGGAGTGCAGTCATTCCATACTGTAAACATGTATTAATAAAAAATAAAAATTGAGAAAAAAGCTGTGCTTGGGAAGTGAGACATAAATAAGTAGAGTCAGAAGGATGGGTAGAATTACCAGGACAAGAGAAGGCATGAGCAGTTTGGAGAGAGGCAGTAACAATGGCAAATGCTCTAAGATGACAAACTTAATAAGCAACAGATGAATATTTGAAATTGGTTTCCAGGGTCTCTGTTGAGTGTTTCACTGTGGTACCTTTAGTGCAGTATTGCTCCAGACCAGTAGCTCCTCAAAGGTCTTTGGACCATCTTAGCACTCTCAGCACACAGGTCTTGCTATGCAGTTGCTATATATATCAGAAAAAGGTCAGTCATTCTGGAAATCTTTATAGGTTGAAATTGATCCCAGATTTGAATGGTTTGGCCTGTTTTACATGTGCCTTATTAGTCACCAAGTGGACCTCTAGTTATAAATTCAATGCACACCCAATAGATATGCAATGAAGTTCATAGTCGTTCTAAAGTGGAAACAATATAAATGATTTCAGGAAGAGTGTACTTATATAATGGAAATTATACTGCAGTGAATTTGAAAAATTATTGCTACATACAGCAATGATTGAGTGTCCCAGGCATACCAATGCAAAGCAGTCATACTGTTAAAGTTTGCATTTTTTTCCATAGATAAATTGTAGCTCAAACACTGTTTGCAAAAAAACAAAAACAAAAACAACTAAATTACCATCCCAATATTATCTACCTTGTCATGTTATTAGCATGAATCTTTATTTTGGAAAAATCTTGCAGTCTCACTGAGCCTCAGGTTTTTCATCTGTAAAATGCATGAGAATATCTGCCTGCTTTTCCCCCCTCAAACTATCATGAAAATTGAGTATCTTAAGGATCAATATTGCAATCAGATTGAGAGATGTGATCTCAGCCTGGGATGTCATTTAAAAATTCCCACTCATGTAGATGATTGTGAATAATTCACTGCCCAATCACCCAGTTGGTGAGTGTCATGGGCTTGAGTTTTTCTCTTCTAAACTGTGTACCGGTAGGAGGACTTTCAGCAGAAAGTACCTTTTCAATCCAGCACAAGAGGAGGCAGGGATTGGTCAGGACCATCCCACACAAGGTGATCAACAGTGGGTTGTGAGTAGCTTCCTGCCTCTCTGTTATGAAGCAGCCAGCTTTAGCAGGGTTTTACTCGTATCTGTTCTGTGTGAAAGGACAATGCAAACCATAATAATCAATGTGGTAGCTCCCAGAGAGGCGATCTACCTAGTAGAAGTACCTTACCAGTAATATTAGCCAACTGTTAGAGGTGACAATGTTGAGGGTCAGTGGAGTGGGGTGGAAATGTGGAGATCAAGTGGAGTATTGGGGAGAAATTACTGCATAAAAGAATGCTCTGAATAACTAGAATGGCCACTGTGTGTCTGAGAACAAACTTAAGAACTTCGTGTACCCAACTTTGTGTCTTTTCCTCTCCATTCTGTTATCACTTCCTTAGAGGCTTTTGTCTCATCCAGGAAAGAAAGGCAAAGAAATGAGTAATCTCCAAGGTCCTCCCCAGCTCTGACAGCGGATGGATGAGTAATCCTTACATGCGAATGTAGCCTTTTATACCATATGTAATACCACGCTGCCTGTGGGGAGAAAACCAGGCTGCAGAGTAGAATTATGAACTTGACCTTTGAAATTTGAACTGTTTTGATTGCATTTTTACCGTCTTCCTAAAGGAACAGTTCCCATTGCTTTCGTATTTGGAAACTAAACTTAGTTCTTAAAGCGAATTGGTAAAAATGACTCTTATCCATCATTCAGCTCTGAGGTCTGTCTCAAGGGCCGGCGAGAGGGCAGGCAGCTATTTCGAGGTGGAGAGAATGAAGCAGGAAAGGAAGTTTATCATGCCAACTACACTGCCCACTAGGAAACTCCTGAACCCACCTTCTTGAACTCCATGGAATTTGGAACCACTTGATGTTGAAATAATTCACTCTTGCCTAAAGGTATAGAAAAATCTTTCCAATTTTCCTCTTGAAGTATCACCAGCTGTCCCAGACATTTAAAAAAATCAGTATTTGGATGTATTATATTTTTAAAAAGAATCAGCAAGATTCAGCTTCCCTTGGCCTTAAGGTTTTGTGACTATGTTTTCAGTCAATTTGAGAAACAGTTTGGGATAACTGTTACACTTTGAACCCGGTTAGATTTACCCATTTCTCTTTCCGAAACTATAAATAACCCTGTATATTTTGATTAAAAGTCAATAAATTGGCTCCAAGAAAAATGCAAGCCATGTCTGTGCTTTCGAATGGCTCTGCAAGTAAATCTGCTTTGTTTGGACCCTTAAAGTAAACTCGAAAACAGCTCCAAAGTCTATCTTTTGGAAGAACCTTAGAGAATTCTTAGTTCCAAATGGCTTATGCTTCCTGAAGGCTCTTTGAAGCATGTGGGATCTACCTAAGGCTGGCCCTTTCTGCATTTTGCTTAATAAATGACATTTACATCAAGTACTTTGTGAATTGCAGATGTGGACAGAAATATTTTAATGATTTCATCAGCTTTTTTTGGCCAGTGGAGCCCCCACTGGCAATGAAATCAATATATAAGATTTAACAGGATAAATTATGCCATAGTGGAGAGGATCTATTTCTTTTTGTTTTTACATGACATCTTGGGAAAGTAAATTAAGTCCACTTAGAGAGTTGGTGATTGTCATAGGCTAGGTTCCTAGGAAGTAACTGCTGGGATAGACTTTATAAGCAGGAAGCTTAGTGGAAGAAGGTATTATCAACATCTTAAAAAAATCCTTTGATGAGTGAAGGAGATAAGATTAGATAGAGCTATGAATTGAACTATGATGCAGTCACAACAAAGACTTCAACTGTGGAGCTGGAATAGGCTTTCAGATTTGTCCCAGATGAAAGCACAGGAGCCAGATCTTTGTATTCCTTCTCCCCCTGTAGACTGATCATTGGAGGAGTCCTGGGAAAGGGGTTTTATATCTACCTTACACAGAACTCTGGACCAGGGGAAATTTCTGGTAAGCAAATCAGCTATGTACTCATAGCAGACAACAGTCTTGACAGATCAAGAATGGACATCCCAGTCCGAAAGGGTAAATCTAGCCTTCAAACAAGAGCATCCACTATAGTCCACCATTTGTATTGCTCAGACCCACATACTCATATAAAACATGCACAGAGTCAGGGGAAAACTTCTCCAGGATTCTTATTAGTCTCTTTTCTTAGGAGGATTTAAAAGAACATTGTTAGGATGAAGTTTAGCTCTTGCCTCTGCTATTAGTTTAGCAAATATCCTTCCCCACCCCCACTAACCCATCCTTTTGTAGAGTCTGGCTCCCAGCCAGGGAATCAAAGATATCGCATCTGGGAGATAAGAACCATCGCTCTGCTGTCCGAGCAGCACACCACGAATGTAAACTCAGCCCCAGTAAAAAATTACAGAAATAAAGTTTAGTGAAAGGAAGACACTTTATTTGTAAAGAGGAAAAGAGAAGGGGTGGGGGAAGAAGCGAGATAGCTACCCTGATAAGAAAAATTAGGGTAGGGGGCTCTGGAAGGATGACCAATGGGCTTTTTGTTCCCAGCTGCATTTTTGGGGGGGGCATTGTCAGAGATCTTCTCTCCCACACACACACCTAGAACTTGCCATAACTGGCTTCCAGGCACCCACCGCTGCCTGATGTCATTTTTTCTGGTGATTTATGTGCAACTTTTTCTTTCTGTTTTTTAACTTGTCCTTGCCCTACCTTTGAAGGACTTATCTTTGGAGTGGGTAGTGTGTTGGCAAGGGGGTGCCTTATTCATGGTTAGCTTAGAGTTAGTAAATGGGTTTGTGGATATCTATCGTACTCTATAACGATCCTAGAACAAATAATACAGTGACTCTCAAGCAAATATACATGTTATATATAGATATATGTTATTGCATAAGTGTGAGTACATACTGCTTTAAAATTAGTTCCCTCTTTGCTTTTCCTGTATTTTATTGGAGATAGAAGCAGTTTATGATTTGTGCACTTGGCTTTCTCTCTGTGTCTTGTCTGTCTACTCTTTTTTTGGTCTCTTGGTGCAAGTCCCAAGGCCATTTGGTGCTTTTCTTTGTCATTTTTTCTCTCTTTCTCTACCCTCATCTTTGACCTGTTTTTCAGGGAATTCTCTTTTGTAGACTCAGGATATCTAGAAGACCCAATAAGACTCTTACTCTATTATTTTCTCTGTCTATTGATTCCTGATACTATACTTTTCTGGTCTGGGTGACTTAATTATTGAGGCAACTCAGACTTTCATACATGAAGGGTCTGGGATTCTGTTTACTGTGCTTTTTTGAATTGTAATTGTTGTATATATCCATTTATCATCAAAATCGTACAGGGCAATAACAAGAGATATGCTAGCAGAGGGTCTATATAGAACTTCTGGTCCCAATAGGAGAACTATTTCCACTTGATTATCAGGGTTGCTTACTTCCATGAAGTCAATTCCTTCTCTTTCTTGCTGGTCTTTTGTGTAAAGAGTCTGTGATGATCAGATGGCAGTCATAATTTAAAATTTGATTGGTCACCTGTGTCCCTGGTGGGTACATTATTCATGCAGGATCTAG
Organism: Cuniculus paca; assembly: GCA_004365215.1. Lineage (NCBI taxonomy): Eukaryota > Metazoa > Chordata > Mammalia > Rodentia > Cuniculidae > Cuniculus > Cuniculus paca. The sequence continues at coordinate 18,221 of RJWT010002970.1, forward strand.
CAACTATAAACCCAAAATGCTCAGAGTTGCAGAGATGAGAGGCACAATTTCTTCAAGCAGGTCCCTAAGAGCAGAGATTCTTTTCTTCTATCACTTGTCCCCCTGACCCATAACTTACCTTTTGGAAACATAGCAGCATAGAGAAATAATAGACTCAAAGTGTACTGTGTTTTCACAGTATCATCAGCAAGCTGGTGCTTCATCTTTTCCATCAAAGATCATCTACCTGTCACTCTGTCCAGCTTGTGGCTTCTATGTGTATGTGAATCCCATGGTTATGCAACCATTGCTATCATTCTACTGTTTACTTTTGCCAGCAAGATTCTTGATGTTTAACTTTTTATAAGAGGCAGAAGAGGTGTTTTCCAAGAGATCAATCTGAAGGAAATTTTAGAAAGACCCATAGTATCCAGAAGCACATGAATTTATAAAAAGTGATAGAAAATAAAGTAATAAAAAAGGATGAAGAGAGAAGTGATAAAAGTAGCAGCCCAACAATTTCGAGTATTCAGAATGTGACTGCTTCTCATTGAAAATTATGGACCCCATATCCTGGAGAGATCTGGCAAGTCCAGTGCTGGCTGGGAGAAGAAACTACACTCTGAAGCCCTGTGACCATCAGGGGAGCATCAGTGAACCACCACTCCATGCCTCCCTACCACTCCGGGAACCCCAGATCAGAGGAACCCAGGTGCCTAGGCCAACCCACTACACCCAGGGACTGGCAGCCAATGCAGGAAGCACCAGGATGCAGCAATAGGCTGATTCCAAGGAATACAGGAAAATGGCAAGAGAAAGGAGCAAAATACAATCTCAGACCTGCAGCCCACACAGAACAAGTTCAGGAGACACAGACATAGCAGAAATTAGAAGTCATACACCTGAAATTTCTGAAAAGATAACAACTGAAGTAAAGGAGCAGTTTAGTTCTTGTATTGTTTGGTTAATTTTACATGCCTGTGTCTGATGGTCTGGACAGTTATTTTGAAGATAACAAGAGGCATTATGGTAGCCAATGTTAATTTCTTATTATCTTGTTTTGAAGTCCTGTATTGCTTTCATTGTTTTGTTTTGATAGGCTTTATTCTGTTTTATTTTGCTTGGTTTTATTCTCTTTAAAATAAAAAAATTTAAAAAAAAGTTGAACAGCCTTTGGGTTGTCAAGAAACTTCTGTTACTGGTGGTAGTTGTGTGGCTCTCCCTCACTCCTCATCTATCCTTCCCTTCCCCTTCCTCCCCTTCCTCCTCCACCTTCTCCTCTCTAATCTGTAGCTATCATATCAAAGAAAGTTAAGAAACTAGGGCTTAAAGAAATGAGGCAAAGTCCTGATCCCTGAGCCAGGTCTTTGCTACTCAGGATGTCCTGCTGGTGAATGCATGCTTTCTTTTGCCTGGAAAAATTGTCCTGGGAAACAAACCAAGAGACCTGTGTTTCTGATAGTCAGCTGATGACCATCCTTACATCCAAACACTTGTAACCTACGTTTTCTCTGGCTTGCAATACTAGTAGGGAGACAAGAGCCCTGGACAATACTTTCGACATTTCTCATAAAATACCAGTTTGATCTATAGAAAAACTAGTATAATGGTTCTAAGATATCAGTGAACCTATGAAGCACCTAAGAGTGTTTTAATTCCAAGGACTACCTTCAAAAGTTCTGATTAAGTGAATTTAACTTTGGCATTAGCAGCAGGGAAAGCACTGCAGGTGGTTTGGCTAGAGATGCTTGGAGACAACACCTTGAGAAATATAAATTCAGTGGACTCACTTGAACTGCTCTGACCAACTGATGTTGGTTCTTTCTGGTATTCTTGGCCACTAAGAAAGTTACAATGGTTATAATTCCCAGGGAGATGCATTCTGTGGTGCATTTTAGAATCTGCATGCATTTCAAGGTATAGGAGACTTTCTTATCCAACTGACATAAATAAAAGTGTAGGACTTACTGAGTTTCATTTTTCACTGTTCACTGAATGAAAGGCAGATACCAGCAGCACAGAGAATTGGCTGAGGACATTTGAAATGATTCAAATAACACTTGAGTGGCTCGATTTGAACTCTGGCTTCTCATTTAGACATACTGACAACTCTAAAGGCATTGTGCGCCTCCAGAAGTTAGACTGCCAGCCCACTAACCATGAAATACGAGGAAAAACTCAAAGCAATTTTTGAAAAATGAAATGTGAACAATAAATTGATTTATTCTAGTCACTTTGTGTTGACAGAGACGCTTCCATCTGAACATCTGAATGCAACATTCAGCCCTAGACCTTTTTTTAATACTATACATTGCCTTTGAGAGTTTTTTATTAAGTGAAATCCTTTTCCTATTTTTCAAATAACTTTTTCTAAAACACCTATAATAGGTCCTATATATATCAAATAAGAAAATTCATTGGAAGCATTTTCAAAATGTTAAGTATTGCATTTTTATGAAGTGACCATGCTAACATGGGGTTGTGAAATGATTTTTCCCACTGCAATAGGACAGGCCACTGGCACATCAGAATCTGTCCCCACTTCACTATAACCCACATGGTTCTCAGCACAGGCAAATTGAAAGCACTTGTTGATGTGCTATTTGACCACTATTGCTAAGTCCACATTTATTATTTACAGTCCTTTCACCAATAGCTTATCAAATCAGTTCCTACTACCATTACTTATAGTTTGAACACATCTGGTAATGGTTGTACAAAAATTGGGTGCTTCAAGATCAGAAACATGACATCTACCCTCTTTCTTTTTCCTTTTTCTCATGATAGAAATTGTTTTTGACCTTGTGTGCTCTTTTCTGATAAGCCTGAATGTGACTCTAAAACCCTTCTTAACACATATTACAGGATTTTCTTCCAGTCAGATTCTCTAACAATCAGCCAAAATTTAGGATGACATCTTTACTATCCTTCTCCTAAATATGGATTTTAAATTATACATACATCGGAATTTTTGGGGTAGGGGAAACTACTTATAGTGTGATAATGTAATAAAATCTTCCAGTGTCATCCTAGGCAAGTGATTTAATATGCTGGGAAATCTATTTTCTCATTTGTAATGTGACTTATTTGAACCACATGCTCTCTGAGGTACCCGCTGCCAGTTATGAGGGTTGGCAATTTTGCGAGTGGAAGTCTGCCAGTCAGAATTGAGTTAGGCTCTCAGCAGAAGAATCCAATAAAAATATGCTTCTTTTTCATTCTTCCACCAGAAAGAGAACATTTAATGTGACACAACCACTAGACATTTACAATGATCTTGTGTTTCCAAATACTTGGTTGTTCTCTAAATTTTATAGTCCTCTGTGAGGAGACCAGTTTTTAAAAGTATTGTATATTTTACTAGTTAAAATAGGGGCAGCTAAGTATTGACTCTGTAGATTTTATTGGAAGGGTCTACAGCTTCAGTCAATTTTACTATAGCTATTTTCTAGGTCTCACAAAAATGACACCTTGAATCAGTAAATGTATCTATCCCTTATTTCCAGGTCTAAGCAAAACCTTATTTATACTATATCTCATTTTAAGAGACTTTCGGTAGTTGTGTCATTTGTCTAAATCAGAAGCCTCCTAATAACCATTCAATCAGCCAAAGATGTCATGGTTGGCAAAATGCAGCAAGTTAGCTGTTCCTCTGTGTCCTGTTGTAGCCCCAAGCTGCAATCTGAGTTCAGTAGTCCCATTAGGACTGAAGCTGAAAAGCCACCTGTGCCATCCAGTGGCCTCATTACCAGTCAGATCTACTGATTACACTGGCGATCGTATGTGTATTAATGACTATCCCTTTGCTGGAACAAAATATCTGACATTTGCAACTTAAAGGAAGGAGATTTATTTTGGCTTAGAGTTTCAGAAATCTCAGTCCTGACATGGTTGACCAGCTCCAAAGCAGAACTAGTATGGTGGAGAGGCATGGCTGAGGAAAACTGCTCCAGCCTTGGTAGCCAGGAAGGAGGGAGACATGGGGTGGGGGGCGCCATGGACAAGAATACACGCTTCTGGATCATGGCGCCCAATGCCCTGCTTCCTTTGACCAGGCCCCGCTACTCAGAAGTACATTCAGTTATAAACTCATCGGTGGATAAATCCACGATCCAGTCACCTTCTAGGCACAGGAGACTTTGGGAGACATTTCAGATCTAAGCCATAAAAGATGTAATAGGAAGTAGGAAAGGTTTATTGTGGAGCGAAAGAACAGTGTTCTCCATGAGAAGTTGCAGTGCACTGGGTAAACACGGTTGAGAATTGTTACGTCATGAGCACACTTCTGGGGTGGTCAAGTGGAAAGATGTAAATACTAAGAGTTGTGTTTTAACTTCTGGACTGAAGCATAAGTAAGGAAAAACATAAACTGGTTTCCATCCTCCATCAGTGTCTCACAGATACTCAGGAGTGTGGATTCAGGCAGGAAGAACCCCTGTGTCTTGGTTACATTTCTCTCCTTGCTGGGACAAAATACCCAACACTCAAAATGAAGGAAGGAAAGGTTTACTTAGCTCACAGTTTCTGGAGATTTCAGTCCATAATCAGCCGGCTCCAAGTCAGGGTGGCATGGCACTGGGGCAACACTTCAAGGCAGCAGCCAGAGCAAAAGAACAAAATGCAAGCCTCTTCTCTACCCTTATATTGTACACAGGCCACCCCAGCCTGCTTCCAGGGCAGGTGTAGCACTCACAAAATCTCTGTGCCCTCCTCTTGCACAGGATGAGGATATTTACAAAGTAAAGATCCTGGCTCCCTGCTGAGTCTCTTAATTAAACTTCTGCACTTTTCAAGTTGACACAATGTATCAATCATAACAGGAAGACCATGTGCTCTCTTCCTGTGGCCATTTCTCCTCTTGATCTTTCCTTCTCTTTTGCTTCCTACCCCTACCTTCTACATTTTGTGGGCCATGCAATCTGAGGACCTGAATCAGGGCTTAGTTGTTTTCTATAGCTTTTAGAGTTTATTTTCCTGATATTTCTCTAATCATTGAGCAAGAAGAACATCTATGTTTGGTCTATTGTGAAGAAGACAAATGCTCATTATGAAAGGGATCTTTCCCTGACCTGCAGATTTCACCACAATCTCCTTGTTTCTAGGTTAAAAAACTTATTAGATTGGTATTTTACTGGTAACTCAACCATGTATTAATTATATACATATTTTATCAGATACCTCACAATATCTGTGGAATTTATGTGGCATCTGAGAAAGTGTCCTCTGATGTGTGACAATGTCAAGGAGTATTAATCCAATAGTGCAAGAAAACTAGAGGAAAGTATGAGAACAGGCAGAAAATTTTTCTGTTTTCTTTATGAAATTGCTCTTAGGCTCCCTATTGCCTTCCATTCTACATGATACATAAATTTTAAACTTTTATGTAAATTCAATTTACATAAAAGACAACTTCATAGGTGAAAAAAACACTCAACAGAAGCTGCCCCTCTAACCTCACTTCCTAATGAGTGCTTTTTGTCTTAGTGACAGTTCACATAATCAAAAGAAAGTAACAGGTCTATAAAAAAATCTCTGAAACTTTTTCTTCTTTGGTTCAAGGTAGACTAGACTGGGCCATTCCCCTGCAATGTCTACACAATGGACACCTGAACCATCTCTAATGCCTAGAATAATATCTAGGACACATGAACTTTTAATATTTATTCTAAAATACAAACTAAACATTTTCAAATGGAAACCAATGTATCTTCTATATGATTCTGAAAGCCAAAGGGGACAAGCTAGGAGAGGTGTTTAAGCCATCTTTCATAATCAGACTCGGTGTTCAAAAGGTCCAGAGACCTCATGTTATGCCAGTCTAACCTTTCCATTGCTGGAAGTGAGCAGGGGATGGGGAAGTCCAGGTGAACACCTGGCAGCCTATGGTACACAATGCTCCCAGCAGCAGCTATTTACAAACCACTACAGGAGTATGCTAGTGTTTCAGTAACCAGTGAGGCCATGGACACTGTGTAAAATCTGCACTGGGTACAATCTAGGAGAGGAGAGAAGGAGGTCATGGCAGCAGGACCAACATTTCCCATCTCTTTTGGGGACAAGGAAAAGGGAAGAGGTGGCCCAGGGCTGAAGCCCTTCATTCCCAGTCCTTAGCACTGCTTTTGCTTGTAGCCTCTGATTGTGAAGGCCCTGAAAGATGTACCTGGCTTGGTAATTTTCTGACAGGTGCTGACCTTGGAGGCCTCTCTCAGGGTTGCTTGATGTGCCACCTGCTGCAGGGTCGGTAGCAACAGTAATGGGAGCCACTCTGATGAGGATAAATGATCATAGTGCTTAGCCCTGGAAAAGAGACCACAGCAACTGAATGAAAGTGCAGGTGTCTGAGCAGTTAGACTAATTCAGTCACAACTGCTGCCACATTTGATCTAGAAAAGGAGCCAAGAAAAGTTTGGGGCAAGCTACAACTTGAATGTAGATGTTGAACTAGCTGCTCATTCGTAGGAAGATCGTCATGCAGTCGAAGAACATTCTCCATTATAATGAAGTTGTGTGGATAATAGCACCTAACATGTGTTTTCTACTTTACAACAGGTGTTATGTTCACAAGGCAGCAAGTTAGATACTCTTTTACATTTAACTAATTAGGAAATTGATGGTCAGATAAGCCTGAATGTCATTGTTGTAGTCAGGGGTTACAAGGAGAACAATTACATATAGGACACAGAATTTATAATACTATTTTATGATGATCACCCAGAGTTAAATACAAGAAAGTGCAGGAAATCTGTCCACAACACTAAAGACCTAGAAAATCCAGCCAAGGGCCTGGATCCCACAATAATGTCCTGCATGAGTCCAGCTGAAGACCTAGAGCCCATCACGGTGCCTCTCACGAGTCCAACTGGAAGTCTAGAGCCCATGACAAGGACTCATGCAAGTTCGTTTTACGGATCTGCACTGGGAAGGACCAAAGGTCAATGGTGGAAGCTAGAAAGTCTATGTCAGTGGGATGAAGGATCTGTGCCAGTAGGTTGAGGGTTCTACACTGGAGCCAAGAAGCAATGCTCAAAATAAGGACCAGGGCTCCCCTGAAAAGTACCACAGCCATCCTCAGTGACAATGAGGTCCAGAGCTGCTCCAACAATGAGAACAGTCAAGTACATGTCAGGAAGCCAGCATGACAATGTCTACAGATTAAACAGCACACATCTTCCCCTCTAGATCTGGGAACCGATGCTCAAAGTAAGGACCAGAGCTCCCCCAAAGTGAACCACAGCCACTCTCAGCGATGAGGTCCCGAGCTCCTCCAATGATAATGGCTGAATTCATATTGGGGAACCAGCATGACAAGCTCTTCCAGGAGAAACAATGGCTCCAAACAGCAACACTTAGGAGAACCCGCAACATCTCACTCTTCCTCTCCACGTCTATTTTTATGCTGGCAAATTTCCTCAGGTGGGCCATATACACTCAGCATCATGCTGATTTAATTTAGCTGGTGTTAAGTTGACCACCAGTTTTAAATCTGTAACAGTCATTTAATTAATTGGAGTTTCTATTGATGTTGATACTTTTTATACTATATATTATAACTCTTCAAAAATTAAATCTGTCCTGTCTTTTCCCTAGAATTGATAGTTTGTCATGATACAAGATGAAAAACAGCAGTACCTTTCCAGTTTTAATTCTTCAGATTCTCTTGGAAGAGTATTAAATATACATTATTATGATCTGTGGGCAAAATAGTTATCTTTGAGTTGGAGAGAAGAAAATATGGTTTTATTTTTACCTTTTCAGAGAAAGTTAAGTACCATTTATTCAGGAAAGAAATGAACAATCATGTTTGGAGGGCATAGTAGATATATAAAAAATAATTTCTTTATCATTTATTCTCTACCATCTGAAGAAATAATGACTAAAATCCTCTGCTAATCTTTCCTTACATGGAATGAACTTGCAGTTAGCTACAGTTGACAAACACATAAGAATTTCAAACAATGGCATTTAACTTTTTGTGACAGAAACTGAGAATCAGAGCATGAAGGTAAATTTATCATTGTTTCTCATTAAGGAGGAGTGAAACTTGCTTGTTAAAAAGGAAAATTCAGCATTTCACTGGGGACTACAGCTTTGGGGATTAATGCAGTTCAGAAGGATTTGGGTCTCTGCCTTTTCCACTCACTCCTCTTGGAATCGCCACTTATATCAAACTCTGCTCTGAACTGGTCAAAGGGTGCCTGTGGGAATAGAACCAAGGCAGTCTGCTTAGGAAACCAGTCTTAGAAGTGTTCACATCTGTGGTCTCAGGTTGGTAATCAATCCAGCGTCTTTGACCAATACCAAGTCTTACTCCCTCATGGTTTGCCTGCTGAGCTTTCTACTTCACATAGAACCATGTGTGTGCCGTCTGACTTCACTACAAAGTGACCTTTGATGCCTGTGTGTCAACTAAAATAACAAAATCAGACTGGACATCTTGAAGGGGCCATACCAAGCATAAGATTTCTCAGAAGGCATGAAAGGGTATATTCATGTTTATTTTTCTGCCACAAGGTTTCTGCATAACATCACCATCCATCATTTTGCTTTTCTGTATATAGAATGAAGAGATGCTTTTGTATTTAAAGTCTATGCTATTGAAAAGTTGCCTTAATCCCAGGCCTATCTGACAGTGAATCAATGATTACAAAGGCACACAGCCATCTTCTTTGACTCTGTGGTGGGGAATAAGAACACTTGATTCTTCGACTACAGCAGTCAATTCAGATATTCCCTCCAACTCTAAAACTAGATGTGCAGAACAACGCAGTTTTCCTAACACAAAAGCACAGGTCTTTTGATTCTCTTGATTTTAAACTCAGCTTTTCAGTGATTTTTCATTATCTCAGGGCACTGACCAAGAGAGATAGCTTAACACCTATGAAAAAGCATAATAATAGAATAAACTGGAGAAAATTTGTGAAACATTTTGAGATGTGTCAAAAAAAATCTTATAAAATTCTCTAAATGTTCCAGGCACAGTAATTTTGTGCAAAATGAATGATGCCAAAGCAGGAAGAGACATCATTATGGCCTCAGACTTAAGGATATATAAGCAGGTACTCATTGGTAGTGGGCTGAATCACACACACACACACACACGTGCACGCGTGCGCACACACATACACACACACACACACAAAGATACTTATATCCTAAAATCCAGAATCTGTGAATGTTATCATTTGGGCAAAAGAGGACTTTGGAGATGTAGAGAAAGGTCTTGAAATGGGAAGATTCTCCTAAATTAGCCAAGTGGGTCCTACATGCAAGCATATATCCTTATATAAGGGAGACAAGAGGAAGCAAAGAAGGTCATATTACTACAGAGAAAGAGATGAGAAGGACAGAACCAACCACAAGTCAAGGAATTCTGGCAGGAGGGAAAGAGGGAAGGAACAGAGTCATATCTTTCAAATTTCTGGCCTGCAGAACTGTGAGAGAATAAACTTCTGTTGTTTTAAACCCTCAAAGTTTGTGATAACGTTTCATAGCACCTCAGGGAACTAATCCACTTTCCATGAGTCCAGCAAAATAAGGAGGTTTACATACCTAGAGGGCATTCATTTTGGGTTAATGCCCAAAAAGAACTACAAGATGCTCTCAAGAAAATTCAGGTGACTTTCTGTCTTCGAGTCTCTCTTTTTTCTCTCTTTCTCTTTTATTAAAAAAAAAGTCAAAGTATTCACTTATCATCTGGGTTGCTGACTTGGACCACTTTATCAGCAGCACAACAGATCAGAGTTTAAGGGTTACAGATCCTGAGTTTATAGGGAACTCTAGTTAGACAAAGTTGGGCAAATGAGTCCATTGTGAAGACAATGTAGTCATATCTTCTCCAACATGTTATACTAAGGATCAGGAGAACTAACACCTAATGGTCACTTCTAATGATTTTCTGTCTACTTAGGAAATGGCTTAGTTATTCCAGGTCTTTTTTTTTTTCTCATCTGTAATATGAGTCAATTACATATAATGTACTCAGCAGTTCCTTGAGCTCAACATTCTGTTCTATCTAGCATTGAGTTGAAATCAAAATTTGTAACAAAGCTCAATGACATATAGTTTGTGGTCACCTATATGTCTATTAGACATCTTACTACCCAAATCACAAATGCCTGAAATTTCGCCTAGTGTGTGTGTGTGTGTGTGTGTGTATGAAATATTTTTCTGCCTATTTAAGGACTTTAGAATGAAATAATATAACATGTTAAAGCAATGGATCAAATTTATTATAGCTCTTATCATTTTGTTATCATCTTAGAGACATTACACTACAACTATTAGTTCTCAAGTCTGTCTGTATTACTAAACAGCAGTCTTTCTGAGAAAAGGGCTAGATCCTAATGTTATTCACTGAATCCTCAAGACCAAGGACTGGTACAAAATAAGCACTTAATAAACCTCTGTTGGCTACATGCATAGCTGGCCGCCTGGTGTCTTCCCCATGATATCAGATAATACGTATGCAATAAAATGGCATAGGCTGCCCCAACAAGAGGATCACCAAAGAAAAACAGAAAAAAATTATCTGCCTTTTCTACCCATCTATTGTGCACAGTGTATCCACAAACCATCTAGCCTAAAGTTTTCCTCATAGCTCAAAACCTGTATCATGTTTTCTCAGGGAGAGGAAACTGGGTGTTCTTTATCAGAAGTTTTTCTTTTTCTTTTTTTCCCTTAAAACATTCTTTATCTCCCTAGTGCACCACTAGACTGTTAATTAAAATAAGAGTCTTGGGACTTGATGAAGTAATTAGAAACAAATGCTGTATTGCATTTGAATTCTTTCCTTATTATTAGCATGTCTATCGATTCTTTTAAAATCACTCTATTCAGTTGAATTTCAGTAGATGAATCACAGGTATTTTTCCATTGAGAGTGACAGCAAAGAGAGTTGTCAAGCAATGAGATATTAAGCAATGCAATGAGTAGTTGGTCACGCTATTTTTTATGATGTCTTTTGCTATTTTTTTAAAAGAAGTAATCCAACTTGCAGGAAGAAAGTATGGTGAGTTATGCCCCACTTTACCTGCATTAATTAGTCTATAAACATAATATTATCAAGGCAGAACTGAATTTGATAGGTAACAACCTTTTTTTTTTTACAGTCAGTGCTTTGAAAAAAAAAATCAGAGGGTGCACACTTTATAACATCTTTTGGATAAAGTACTGGTACTAATTTAGTAATAATCCAGTTAGATAAGAGACTTTTGCTTAAAATCTTTCCCATTACTCAGGATCAAGAGATTCCTGACATTTCATTTATTTTTAGGTTGATCTGGGAATACTATCAAGAAATATGGGATACTTTTCACATACTACAAGCTATTCCAATCTCAACCACTGCTTACCATACAAAATTTTAAAAAATTATACTCTAATACATTGTTACCCATAAAATATATACAAATTAACATAAATAAACTGAGCATACTTTAATAAATCAATTTCTTTCCCTCTGAACTATCTTTCCATGTCTATTAAATCTGGTCCCAGGAAAATTAGATTTTTAATAACTAGTCTATGGGTTCAAATAAAATCAAGCGTAAACTACTCTTTCCTTGTCAGTCACTGACCCCTTTGCCATCTAATCAGATGTTTCCAACCAGTATTCGGAATGTCCTTTATGCTATTAGGCCCTGCATCCCCCTTCTGAATCGGATTCATACTTTGCTGTTTCTCACTCTCTGCTTTCTAAATCCCTCTCATTGCCTGGTTCTTAAGAAATGACATCTCTATCTGGTTCCATGCATTGCATACTATTATGCCATGTTACCCAGGCTCTGGCTTGCTATGCAATGATTATTCCTTAATATCTACCTATCTATACCATAGCATGAGATACCAATGGTGAAAAAATTAAAATCTCTGCCATTGGTCTAGGCTTTCTTGAATATATAAATAGAGCTTCATTCAGAGTTAAATGCAGAGATCCGTGCAGCTTTTAAATTCTTCTATCTAAGTCGACATTTTTGAATGGTGTCACAAAAGAGTTGGGAGATGCTCAACTAAGTTCTCTGAGAAATTCAAATCTTCCAAAGAAGAATTATCATGATCAGTTATAATCACAGGAAGAGTTAGGGCATTTCATTCATATTAACTTAATCCCTTTTTGAGCAACCCTAGACTTCAAAACAAAACAATAACCAATCACTAGGCAAAATATCCCCAAACAGTATAGCAAAATTCTGTCTCCTAAATTTTAGTTTCTTTCATGGGATAGAAAATGTCACTCTGGAGCCAACAAGGACATGCTTTCCCCAGAGGAGCCCAGAAGAGATTAAACAGTACAGTAAGTTGGCTCCAGGCATTCAGAATTTTCTAAGATTCCTTATTTGCTTTCCTGCTATTTCAAGGTATTCTTACCTAAGGAACAGAGAAGAGTTCATGATTGTGTCAATGTTATCCCCTCACTTGAATCTTAAAGAATGAGCCACCAGATCCCTGGACCCAAGGTCCCTTATGTTGGGTTATTCCCAGGATATTAAGACAGAACTAAAGGGAATCATCATTCTTCAACTGAACAAGAAAAACTCGAATAAAGAAGAGAAGAGGAATAGTGGGAGGGAATGGTGAGAGAGCAGTTGGAGAGAAGCATATTGAATGAGGTAGGCAGGCAGAATCGTTACTACCTTCAGAGACAAAATCCATGTTGGGTCCAAATAGGAAAGATCGCTCTTCTTTGCCAAATTGGATTTGTTTGTTTTCACTCTTTTTCTCCACCCTTTCATATTTGATGTGCTTACCTGGCCTTGATTCTGAGTCATATAAGTCTCCCAGACTCACTGAATTATTTCTTGTTTGGTAACTGTCAGTACTATCTTCCCTTATTCAAATCCATAAAGTCTTTAAAGCCATAGCATAGTTTTGAAAAATGAAAGTCAGAGCAGACAGAACTAAAGAAGGTAGTGAGGTAGTCATACCCAGGTCAAATTGAACTCAACCGACAAGAGGAACACATTTATCCTGTACCCAGTTAGTTACCACCAAGCTAATACTGGCGATGTTGATTTCCAAAAATATACAGAAAATTAAACAGAAGTCAGAATCCTAGGCTCTGGTTCTGGGTTTGCTAATAAGCTTTGCCACCATAGGAAAATCATTTAACCTGTCTGTGCCATTTCCATCTGCTTTCCTATCTGTAAAATATGGATGGTATGCATGTCCCACCTTGCTTTGTGTCAACAATTTTCATTCAGCTCATGTCACTGAATGTATAAACTAAATTAAAAAGAGGTACCATAGTGAGTCATCCTAATCCAATTTCCTTTCCTTTTCCCTAATATCAGGGTGAAGTTATAGAGTGCTTAGGAACTTACCTGAAGCTTCAAGACAGCTTCAAGAAGGCTGTCTTATTCGGGAAGAAGAAGTTGAACAGCATGTAGATTTCTGGCTCCCAGGCACTGCTTTCTTTGAGAGTTAAATAAACCCAAGACACTAACACTGACAGATGGGGCTATGGGATTATTGGTGTGTGTGAGGGGGCAGGATGGTCTTACAAGGAGGGACAAAGATGACTATGATTCCAGCTGTCCTCATAATCAATGGCAGAAGCAGCCTGTAATAGTGTTTTGAGTGGGCCTCCTTCCTGGAAGGGACTGTGGCTGGCAACCATTCTGTGTAACACATCCGGTTCACTGGAGAGACTGGAAAATATTTATGTCCTCTCTCTTTTATATGTGCCAGACTTGCCATAGGAAATGCCTGCATGTTTTCGATTTCTAAAAGATCAAACAAAAGACAAAGAACTGGGTCAATAAAAGTTCACAAAAAGCAGGCTTAGGGTGGCATTGATTTCTTTTCTTGCTAAAGACTACAAATATGCATTTCTGCTCCCTGGGTGCTACCATTTCTGAGCCCTCATTCCACAGTCTGCTACTTAGCTGAGGATAAATATGATTTGCTAAAGTATTGGGTTGCATGTTGTCTGCGTGGACACACACACATGCACACATGCACACATATGTATGTGTATCAGGGACCAGCCAATGTGTCAAAAATTTCCTTGTTACATTAAGAAAGTTTAATGACCTTGCCTGCTACGTAGATAGTAAGAATTGAGTCAGGATTGGAGTGCACTTCTGACAGCTGAACTGGTAAAAGCCAGTACATTCTTCACCTCTGCACTCTGAAGCAATATTTGTGACTCACATCCCTCCCACATTTCAGTATGAAAGCGTCCGCAGTGATATAGAATTGAAGTAGCAGTACCTCATTTCCGACCGCACTCTTGAACTTTCTTTGCACTCACAGCTTGTGAAATCCTTGCTTGCCTCTGCTGCTGACACAATACTCATTTGTGACACGAGGCTTTCTTGAGCTGCCGTAGGTGGGGTCCTGTCCGCATGCAGTTGCTGACCAGTAAGTGGAAATTCATCACAGAGACCGGGAAACTGGGCAAGGAGAATATCAAGCAGAAAAATATTGCCTCCAAAAATACCGTAAGCAATTTACAGAGTGTAAATATACTTTCTTAGGAGCTGCAGGGTTTAAAAGTTTTTTTAAAATATTTTTATTTATCAAACGCTTTTATAGCCCCCTTATTATGGGATGGACACTATTAGTACCTTATGATTATTAACTCATTCAATTCTCGTCAGAAGTTGATGAGGAAAATACTATTATCGTCTCCATTTTGCAGACGAAAGAGTCGATGCACACAGATTAAGTAATTTGTGTGTAAAGGCACAATTCTACATAATTGCAAGTATAGGATTCAAACCCAGATGTTTCTGCTCCAGAATCCATGCTCTAGAGCATTCTGATTTGCTGCTTTGAGCAGTGTTGTAAGCAACTAAATTCAATAAATGCCCAAGCATTATAAACATGAATGTGGTCCCTTTTGATATTTAACTTTTTATTAGCTACTGCACTCATGTTATAATATCTGTAGACAATAAAGCTAGGAGCTTTTCATTTAATATATTTCTATTTAAAAAGAAATAGAAACCATGCATGGAGGCATGTGTCTTACCCTCGGTTCCTCACTCAGGGTTGCAGACGCCCATACCTTAATTTTCTAATGAAAATATGCACTTTAGCCATCTATGCATTCAGTAGTTGTGCTGGGGGAATACAGGAAGCAATCTTTGTGTATGACACCAAGCAAATTGTATGCATGTGTGTCTCATCGTATTATCTTCAAATCACCATCTTCTCCGTTCCTGAAACCAGTATCAAATGTGTTAGTTTTTAATTTATCTTGGTCACGAAAATGTAAGTCCTTGAGTGTCTAGAACTGTGCTTAGAACACAAGACATGCTCAGGAAATATCTTGTGACAAGCTAACTAAATTATACGGAAATTCTGCTAAAAGAACTTTTTCTCTGAAAAAGGTAGAGTATGCAGGACAACATCTGAAGACACTATTCTGGAAGTTGCACATGGAGAGATTGAGAATTTCTGGGTCCTTTCTACTCCTTGAAATAAATGTTTACTATGATGTTTGCTTCTAAATTATAACTTATGCTTCTATTTATGCAAACTTAATAGATTTTCTACTTATAATATTTTACCAAAAATGATGATGTGTACCACAAATAGGCAAGTTAAGGCCATGGGCCAAGTGCAACCTGTAGCTCGTTTTTATACAGCCCATTAGCTAACGACAGTTTTTATATTTGGATGAAAGTAACAAGACAGTGATAAAAATATGTGATTTACGATTAAATTTTTAAAAAATTATTGCAGTAAAGGGAAAATTGCCATTGATCCCCTGCAGAGTGCTTCCCTTCACTTTAGATACTTATCTCATTGCTCTTGTCACCTTCTGAAGCAGCTCTGGAAGTTGTTCTTCATTAGTGTCTTTATGAGGTATGATTAAAATACGGTGAATACTGCTGCCAAGCGCCATTCAATAGAAAGGCAGGCACACAATAATAGTAGAGTGTCTGCATTTACCTTATTCATAGGACTTCTGGCTCGTCTCTGAAGTCAAAATGACACAGAAAGGTAAAAGTTTTGCATGGTAAAAAAGGTAAAAGATACCTCATGAAAGATAACTTTTAGAACTGCTTTGAAAAACTGAAAAGAATGGTGGCATAAGTGTGTTTGAAGGGAGAAGAGGGATTCGTGGTAATATGCCTTTTACTATAATACACACAAAAACATTCTTAAACATTCCTCATATTTTTCAATCATATCTTGTATGGGTCATATATATCTACAACATTCACTCTATGCTCCTTTGCAGAAATTGTTTTTCACCTGCATTAGAATGTAAAGTTTGAATGGATATTTTTGTTACTATTTGTTAAAGCACTTTTACCTTCACAACAACATTTAGAGAAAGGAATAGTTTTTCCCATATACTCGCTGTCTCCACGTGAGCATAAACTTCCCATTATCAACATCTCCCAAGAATAGATGTTTTATTATAATAAAATTATATTTAAAACCTCAATGTTGTAGGATGGGAATTTGACAAAAAATGATAATAAATAAGCAAGTGGCCTGAAGGTCTACACATCTGAGGAAGGCAAATTCATATAAAATCCATAAATAATACAGTGCCTCTAATTGACAGAACCAGGATCAATTAAATTTAACGCCAACGGATATTAAAGAGAGACATAATTGTTGAATATTAAAGATGTGAAAGAAGTAACATCTGTGATTCAATGTTCATTTAATATAAAATTTATGGCATACATTTTAGAATAGAGTAATTTTCCATTTCCTCAGGGGTTTACATATTTTTCACTTTTTCTTTAGCTTGTAGATATAATTTTATAATTTAAGCTTAAATTCTTATTCTATTTCTCTAAATTGGCAACCAATTAAATTATCAAGCACTAAAATAGCCAATTGATTCTAAGAGAAAAAAACTAAGGTAAAATATTAGCAGAAATGCTATGAAAATCTTTGGAGTTGTATTAAATATTTACCAGCTATAGCCTTCAATTAATTAACAGCATGGCCAAAGTTTTCATTGCTGCTATTGGTGCTATTAAAAGTAGACACCAAAATAGCCACTGTATTGGATATGAATAAATTATTCTTTCAACTATTATTTCATTTAATGAGTTTTATCTTGCCATCTTGAATACTTGCATGAAATATTAACTTTTAGCAAGTTCAATGTACATAGCATGGAGGTCAATTATTTTGGATAAATTCAGGACTAGAGTTATAGTTTTAAGACACTTTTTTGCTATTTATTCTAAGACAAGGACAATTCTTCAAATTAAAGAAACAAGTACAATTTATTGATAAGCTATCTCTACCAATAAGCTATGCTTCTCTCTGTAAATGGTAATAATTGGGCCTTTTGTGTTTTGAGACCTACCTTGACCACTGGAGATCATTTGTAGCAGTCTAGATGGATCTGTCAATCAAGGTAGCCTGGCTTCACTTAACAGAAGGTGAGCACACTAGACCTTTGGGTAGACCCTTCTCTCTTGAGAAGAATGACTCACAAAAGGAAAACACGAGTGAGTCCCTGGGACTGCCTGCTTGCTAATCAGGATGGATGAGGTCTTCTGCTCTTGTTCTCTCTTGCTCTGGTCATCTACTTTCTTGAATTTGGTAAAATACCCTCTGTATTGCCAACCAATTTTATTTTATATTTTTTCCTCACAACACACACACACACCCGGTTTTGGCTTAATTTAACCAGTCACTGTCTTTTGTTGTTGAGGCTCCATCTGAATAGATTTATTGAGGTCTACACAAATATGCAAATGAAGTAATATAGCATTTTGACCTGTTTTTAAATGACAAAAACATAAAAATTGGCACAAATTACTATTTTTAATATAGTAAAAACTATATTTTTAATATAGTTTTATATATAGTAATATATTACTATTTTTAATAATGTTATTTATTTCTTGGGTTTACCTAATTTAAGCTGCAAATACTTTTAAACCATATACATCTTGTTTTAGTCAAGAGATATTACAAATTGTTTTGTGTGTATTGATGTTAAGCCAGCATTCCAGCATGACCTACCTGGTTAGAGAAAAGTCCTCTCCAGCCTCTGGAATTTATTTGATTTGTGCGAATTCCGTTTGCTAATATTGACGCAGACAAACAGCAGTGAAATGACAGTAAAGACTAAGCAAACATACCTACTTTATTACCACAAGTGAAAACAGGAAGTTGGGTAGCACCACTGTCCTCTTAATAGTGAGTGTATGCAAACTAAGTTTTTTCTCTAATTTTCCACAGAGGATTTTATTTCAACATGACATTTAAGAACTTGCAGAGAGGACTAAGAAGCTTGAAAAAAGATTATCTTTATTAAACAATAATGGTTTCTATTTATAACGTTTATTATTACTTATATCTTCTAAGTCAGTCCTTAACCGTACAGGACTACAACTAAAAAACCCTACAAGCCCTGCAACCAAAAAGGAAGGCATTATTTGTTACCCAGATGAAAAAGCTGAGACTCGAAAAAGAAAAGTTAACTTGCTTGAGGTCACCCTTTATTTATGAAAGGACAGGGCTGAAATTTGAACCAAGATATCTCTGTTAGCCAAGCCCATGCTTTTAGCCACTGCACTATTTAATTTCTGTAACAGATTATATGCTCTGTTTATCAGTCCATGAATGAATATCCACAGGACTCAAGAAAAAAACTTGTATGCAATTTGTCACACAAAATACATTTGCAAAATTAATTCAGATAATTATTATGTGTTAATTTAAAATATTAAAAATAGAAATTCCTGGAAAACCAGCTTGTACAATTGTGTTTAGGATATGGAGAATGGGTATAGGATACCAGTAAAACATGAACATCAATTTATGTTATATAAGAAAAGCATTTTCACTAAAAATTAGATTGATTAAAACGTCAGACTAAGTTTCTGTAGGACTATCTTCTCTAGCTGTGATTGTGTGTGTTTTCTGGTCTTTCCCAGTGTTACAAGTCAGGGTCACATTTTGGAGAAATAGGTTGTCATCTCCTGGGACTTTTTTGGGGTGGGGGGTACTGACTTTTGAGACTCAATGATTCTTGTCCTGTAATGTAAGGAGAGGGCAGCCCATCTGCATTCAGAGGATACATCTTAGCTAATTAGCAAGCTCAGGAGTTAGACCCAAGAGGCTCTGCAGCAATGACAATTGAAAAGGCTTAAAGAGAAAAAAAAAAACAAGGTGAATTTAATAAATTCATATTAATAGTAACCTTTAGCATTTACACGTGTCAGGCTCTATGTTAAGCATTCCAAATATTATAGTCAGTGCTACCAAAAACTCTGTGAAGTCATTCTATTTCCCTGTGCTATAGTTTAGATCTGGAACCAAAGTTCCACTTGTTGAAGGCATTTTCCCTGATGCTATTAAGGTAGGAGGCAGTGGACTCATTAGGAGGTATAGCTTAGTGTGTGGTTGGGTCACTGTGGCATGCCTTGGAGGGGGAACCGTAGGACCCCAATCTTTTCTGCTGCTTTTCTTCAGGGCCACACAGTGAAGAGTTTTGCTTAGCCCAGGCTTCCTACTTTGATTGCTGCCTCCCCACTGCCCAAACACAACGGGGTCATCCAATCATGAACTGAAATGTCTAAAACCTGTGAGCCAAAATAAATCTTTTCTTTGTATAAGTTAGTTATCTCAGGTGTTTGTTATGGTAACGTGAAAATAATGAATATACCCAGTTTCATCTACAGTAAAACAAGCATAATATCAACTCTTTCCTGGAGTATTGTGAAGACTAAATGAGTTAATACATGTCCAGTGTTCCAGATGGGGCATAGTACATAGTAGGCCCTTAAAACATGTGAGCTGTTACTATTTTCTTCCTTTTAAAGCTTAGAAAACTTTGACTTGGCTACACTGAATAATTAGTAAGTGGGAGGGCCAGATTTGCTCCTCTAGGATCTGGAAACCATGGTAAAATCTCTAGCCCTCCCCTGCTTCCTGTGATTTCTTTGAAAAGCTAGGGAACTTCTGTATCTCTGCCATTCTTTCCCTAAAAGGTACACTTGGGGTCCTTAGACCTAATTGCTTACTTTCTTGAAAACTAAGAACTATTGAGGGGCGAGCAGAAAGGGGAAGAGAAATAAGTAGAATAAAGATGTGCCATGTCCAGGAACTTAGTAACCTCAAAGAATGTAAACATAATATACCATAAAAAGGTGCTAAGCCTTAATAATGTCAATAAAAATGAAAGCGGAGAAGTGAGAATTAGAGGAAAAATGGGCAGGGAGGGAATGGAAAGGGTG